>CAEGAE010042710.1:0-57550 GCA_903067095.1 Girardinus metallicus
TGTAATCGTTATAAAAGAGCACAAAGGAAATAGCTCCCTCAGGATCCTCTCAACTCTTCTTAGGACAAAAAAAAAAAAAAAAAAAAAAAAAAAAAAAAAAAAAAAAAAAGTAGTAAATCAATCAGACAGCTGCAGCCGATCCAGAATGCTGGCTCTCTTTAGCTCAGATGATGGACTTTAAAGTCCTTCTGTTAGCTTAAAAATCCCTCAACGGCTTAGAAAACTGCAAAATAACCGAAACACTGAGTTCCACCTCCAAGTTTTATAATTGTGTAATTGGTTGCGGTCAACTTTTTAAAGTGTAAAGCACTTTAAGCTGCATTACTGCTGAATGTGCTAAACATTAGAGAAAAAAAAAAAAAAAACCCCGATTCCGATTTTTAGAGGCGCGATTCGATTCAGAAATTATTGATTCAGATATTATTTATAAAATTCAAAAAACTATTTTTACACTCCAACTGTCCAGAGGTTCTGTTTAAATTATGCGACTGACGAGAGGAAAACATGGCGTAAAATAATTTTATAGGGTTCCGTCATATTCCATCAGTTTATATTCAAGCAAAAATAAGTTTGTGCATAAAATTCTGTGATTTAAATTTCTAGTGTTAGTTAGCTCAGCTTACTGGCTTTTTATTATAAAGAAATATCAAAGAATTATTTAAAAAAAATTAAGACTAAATTTGATTTTTGAATAGATTCAAAATTCCCAGCTGCATCTCTGCCAAACGTATAAACTTGACTTAAGCCACAGAGTTCAACAACTGTGAAAAAATTAGGGGTCATTGTCCGGAAATTATGGTACCTTTTTTTTTTTTAAAGTTCAAACGTTTTAAGGCAAGAATAGATTATTCAAATGAGTCATCAATTTACAAGATCTGGAAGAAAATCTGGATTGTGACAAATTTTCAAGGATTTCTAAATCCATCATGGAAGCCACAAACGACCAACCAACCAGACTCCCACACAAAGCAAAAACTATAAATTAGACCCAGATGCTGCAAAATATAAACATACTGACTGACGACAGTAGCTTGTTGAACTGAAGACAGACAGGACTTTACTGCTTTTGTGCCATTTTCCTAATTAAACCAGTGAAATAAAAAGTTGTGCTCCTAAAAAAAGAAACCAATGATTGTAAAAATAACAGGAATATTTATGACATGTCTGAAGGAACGTGAGAAACGATCATCTTCCTGCAGACTAATGGCATCAATTCCCTCCAAGCTTTTGTAAAAATGGCTCAAAGGAGGTGAGAAAAGACATTTTCTTTCCAAAAGAAGCTAATAGACCTATAAGAATAATTAAAGAAATAAAGCCTCGTAGGGGCATAATGGGTCAGTGGACGACGCTTGAACAGATTCTCCCAGCAGAGTTCCTGCAGGGCGCCGGGACCGAACCACCAATCAGCTCAGAAGATAAACCAGCAGCTTGAGTTTCAATTACAAAAATGAAAAATAAAAAAACATGGCTTCTCTGCATTTTAACTGAGGTCATGAACCGTTTTTCTTTGGCAAACGAGACAATTATGCTACAATAAATAACCAGTTTCAGATTATTCACGCTCAGCGCAGAGATTCGTTTCGTATTCACACTTTTCCTCGTCTAAAACAGAAAATAAAAACATTTTATTTACCAAACTCATGCACACACAAACAAATCAGCTATCAGACAAATAATAAAACTCCTGCAGCAAATAGTGTTGGCTTATTTCCATCAATATTTTTATGCGTCTTTAAAAAGTCCTTCCTGAGGAATATAATTTAGTTTTGGCTTTAGGTTTTGAACGGAAAGAGAAAAAGTTCAGTTCTCCTCTAAATTAGTGGAATATTTGGTGCAATTTATCCAAACTTATTAGGCTTTGTTGTTAAAAATGGTGGCAAGTTTTACATTTCTGGCTATGTTCTAAAAAAAATGTTTCTGTGCAAGTGGCTCATGTAACTGCATGGACATTTACAGTTTATCTGCAAGTAAAAATATAATCTTTGCTTCCTTTCAAAGTTAGTGGGTGTGGCCTAAATGCAGTTGTGCTCATAGTCTGGGAGTTACGGTAACTGCGAACAGCTTCTTATTTTTCCATGAACATTGGATTTTTCCTTAATAAAGTGAAAAAGTTTGTCTGATTTTCATCGAATCAATTAAATTAAAGAAATAAAAACAACGTTGTTACACTTGGATATCCAAGTTTACATAAACACAAAATAGAATAAAATAATAAAAAATAAGCTCAATTTAATAAGAGACAGCATTAGCTTGAAACAAGTTATGAAATTTGGGGAATTTGCTTGTTACAAAAGTTTAATTTTATTGTTCTAAAACATTTTATATTACACTTGATTGTTTTTAATTTACAAAAAAAAAAATAAAAATCAAGGATAAAAAGTTTTTCTCTTTGCATTGAATTTTGTTGCCAAGGCCTGAATACTTAATGATTTGTTCTGCGTTTTTCACCACCCAACTTTAATGTTCTGCTGCTAAACAAGGCAGGTGGATATAAAAAAAAAAAAAAAAAAATCACCTTTCAGTATCTGGTTTAGCAAACTGGCTGCAATGTGAGCCTGCAGCAAAATATTTAACTTTTTCCTGAACACAATACACAGCTCAGCTAATCTAAATGCTCTTTTTGAAGCTTTTCTCCTTTCCAGTCATTGAAATGAATAAATAATGCAAGCCTGATGAGATTTAAAAAGGAAAATGTTAAAACAATAAATGTTTGTAGCTTTAGGGAGGAATTTTCTTAACTCAAAGGTTTAAAAAACACCCAATAAATAAGAAAGTATGTGTCCGCTGATGACCTTGAGTATGAGGGTCTAATGAAAACATGATGCATGGCTGTACAGTACAACATGCTATCTGGAAAAATAAAGAACACTGAATCATCCCGTTTATCACAGGACAACAAAAAGGCCAGATTAAAGGAAATGTGTCCGTTCTGACCTCTGCGTCTCCTTCCTGACCACAAACCCTGACAGCGATTTATTCCTGCTGTGATTACCTCCAAAGAAACGGAAAAAAGGTGGAGCGGTTCATGTTTTAAACCTGAGCGAAGACACTCGACACCAAATTAGTGACATTTTTCTCATGAACAGTCAGCTAGCCCAGCGGTTACGTGTTAAAAGCTCATTTTCTTCTTCAAACTTTTTGTGATTTTAACAGAAAGTGTTTCATGTTGGTTTCGTCAGTTTGCAGCAGACGTGTCCAAACTTTTTGCCTTGAAGGCCAAAGTTGTTACATTTAAAAAACAAAAAAAAAAAAAACATCTAAAACATCGTTTGTGACTTTTCTAAATTTTATCTGCACAAAACAAATTAAATTTTAATAAAAACTAAATTTTATTTTCGTAGGAAACGGGTTAGTAAATCACAGTTCTGAATTTCTTTGGGTTGTTTTCTTATTTGAGAAGCAAGATCAGCTCCTGAGAAAAAAACTTTAATAAATGGGAATCTATTTTTTATATCTAATATTTTTTTAAATGCGTTATATAGAAACGTTGCCCTAAAAGATGAAAAATCGTCCATTTGTTTGTTAATCTATATTTTTTTTTTTATTACCATAGAAAGTATTCCTGGTCCATTTCTTCTGTTTAGCCGTGTTTCTTTTTCCAAAAGAGTCACTAACTCAGCTATTAATGCCATTAAAGTTGTGTATTCCACATATATGTGGCATTTATTTTGCATAGAAAGTATTTCTTCATCACTTTTTCAATGTTTAGCTGTTTTCCTAATGGAACAATTTCTGCCATTAACTTTACGTCCTCCCCTTTTCTTATTTCACAGAAAAGTACTTTTGGCTCATTTTTCATTCCATAAACCAGTTTTGATTAAATTTTTTTAACTGAATGGCTTATATAAACACAGCGGATACTAATGTTTAACAGAACAAAGACTGCAGTGAAAGGTGTTCATAGAGAACGGGCATGAAGGTCAGTAAAACTCCTGGAATAAATCTTTGTTAGTCAGTTAATTAATCAATCAGAGGCGTCTTTGAGCAGAGTGGCAGGGTGGGTCACTTCTGAAGTTTTACGGCCACTTTGCTGCACTTTGCACTTTAAATTAACTTCAGTTCAGCAGGCTTAATGGAGACAGAGTAATTGCATAAAAATCAGCTGCGAACAAAGCAGCGTAAGCATAAACTGCTTCGGATCCCAAAAGCTGCATTGATTTCCCATCAAGTCCTGCAAACTGGGAGAAGAATGCATTTAAAGCAGATTGAACTGGATCCAGTGGTGAAAAACCCCGAGCAGGAGGCAATCGAGGACAGAGCAGTTTAATTCTGGTCAATCAGGAGAACAAACTGTTTCCAAAGTGCAGCCAGGGGTCCATCTGTGACCCCCAACTGCAGTTCAAAATTATACAAGTTTGGCCTGTAGATGCAGGTGGAGACTTTTAATTTGTAATCAGGGTAAAAATTGTTACCAGCATAATTTTCTTGCAACACAAAGTATTCTTGTTTTTAATAACCGAGCTTTAACAAAAGATTAAACAAGTTTATCCAGAAACTTCTACTGAAAAGTCAACTTTATTCTTTCTAAAATAAAAAAATGCTTATTTTAGAAAGAAAGAAAGTGAACCAAATCCTGTTCTTATTACTGGAAATAAATGTATTCAATCAAGCCCAGCAGAATCTGAAAACTGGACGTTTTTCCTGTTAGTACAGCAAACATGCAAAATCTGGGCCATTGTAGACATACAAGTAAATTTCTGCCAAAAGACGCAGAAATTTTAACAGTAATCTCAGAAATGCTCTAGAGGAAACAAGGATTTTGCTAGGGAAAAAAAAAAAAAAAAAAAAAAAAAAAATCACATTGTTAGATTAATATCAGAAACGTGGACATTTCTGAATTTCAAATGCTAAAAATTTCTGAGTTTTTGCCAGAAATGTACTTTTTTTTTAATCCATAATGGCCCTAATACACTGTGGGAAAAATCCTTCAAGTTTTGGATCTACAATAAATAACGGGCTACGTTACTGGCTTGATTTTAGGTCGGGGGTTTTTGTCCCACAACCCCTGGTTTAATCTTTTCAATGGAAGCTGCTCAGCACCCAGCAGTCTGTTATGCAACGCCTCCTAATACGATTCAGGGAAAACAAACTAAAAACAGGATAAAGATGCCGTCAGCTGCACAGGACATGGAAATCGATACGCAGCTGAGAAAATCCCAGACGTTTAAATGGTAGAACTGATTAAGTCAAAAATCTGACCTGATTAAATATTAACTGGACTTCTGTAAGAGCGATGGCTTCGTGTAACATTTCCAGTAACGTCCCGACGGAGGAAAACTAAACACAACCTGCAAATCCACAAGGAGATCATAAATAGATAGCAGCTAATTTAACCTTTCTGCCACAGCATTTAAAATCAGATTCCCCCACAGGCCGAGCGGCGCCGTCAGGACTGACAATCACTTCATGGGTCTGACATGTGATGGACGAAGCAGCCCAAGGAGAGACCCAAAAAAGAAAAAACCGTGAAGCCTGGAAGGACACAAAGTTTAAATAAACGCCCCAAACAGGAAAGCTTATAGAGTTTAGAAAATTCATCTTTACAG
Organism: Girardinus metallicus; assembly: GCA_903067095.1. Taxonomy (NCBI): domain Eukaryota; kingdom Metazoa; phylum Chordata; class Actinopteri; order Cyprinodontiformes; family Poeciliidae; genus Girardinus; species Girardinus metallicus. Next base: position 5,547 of record CAEGAE010042710.1, read on the forward strand.
CTGGGACTTTAATAAGGTTTTAATGCAATAATCAAGATTTTTGTTTATGTGTTTCTGGTACAGCCATAAAGGAAACAACGAAAGAAAGAACAAGAAATGGAAATGAAAAGAAAAACAAAAAAAGAAAAAACAAATAAAATTATAAAGAAAAGGAAAAAGAAAAAACAAAAAAGAGAAACAAAAGAAAAAGGAAAAAAGAAAATGAAAGAAAAAAAGAAATGAAAGTATAAAGAAAGAACAAGAAAAAAAAGTCAAAAACAAGGCTGGAAAGCGTTTTAGGAAACAACAGGTTAAATATAGAGCTGTGTAATAAAACACTAAATATAATGCTAGTCTCATTTTTTCTTGCTCCCTCTGTGAAGTTGTAGATATTTGCCGGGACAGCTGTTGTTCCACCTAAAAATATCCCACAATCTGTTGTCAACGGTGGAAAAAAACAAGTCCTGCAGGAAGCTCCCCGTGGGGGAAACCTGCCAAAAGTGCTCAAAGAAATCACAATTTGAACCCGAGAGAGGCTCGTTCAGAAACAATCAGGCAGCCGTTTTAATCATTTCAATATTTACATTTAAATAACCAAACAGTTCGGGATTTTTCCTTAAGCTCGCCGAGTTATCCACTGGTGCATTAAAATATGTTGGGGCTGTGGAAATATTCACAGCAAATATAAACATCATTATGATTGCTTTGTATTCATGAGATAAAAAAGAAGTCAATGTCGGCTTCATTATAAAAACACTTTACAAAATGTAAAACCGTGCACCATAAGTGCAACAAAGAGGGAAACCTGCTGCTCATCTTTAAAAAAAACAAAAATTTAATTAATATTAAGCTTACTGTGTTTGAGTTGCATGCAAACTACAGGTGGTGTTTTTTGTTGTTTTTAATCATAAAGGTTTCCAAGCTTCACAAACAACATAAGACCAGTCCAGTAACTGGAAGAGTTGTGTTTCGGTTTAATTTTTCCTGGTAAAAATCAAGGCAGGAGTCTCTACAGTTAAGAGAAAACTAATTTACACCCCAAAAATAAGAAATAGCAACCAGTTAAAAGCTTCCTGAAAAATCAATAAATGCAGGTTTAATTAGGTTGTACGTTTAAATTAGGTTGTACGTTCTACTTCAATAGTTTCTTTAAACTGATTTTCAAACAATATTCAATGTTCTTAACGGCAGAGATCCAAAACTATTAAAATAAAGGAGGATTCAGTGGTTATGAATACCATTTAGAAACTAAAGATTTTTACATTTTTATCTGGACAGGGTTTAAAATATCTTACAAAAAGCTTCGGAGCCGATTATAAATTTCTTTAACAAGACAGGACCGAGAATACAGCCTTGAGGAATCCCTCATGAAACTGTCGATACAGCTAATCTGTTCAGTGGACAACAGGTGGAAAAGCGCAGAAAACTCCAAAACACACAAATATAAAAACGAAAAATGTAGCAAAAACATTCAAATGTGACTTCAAATAAGTTTTACTCCTCTTGAGCTTGGGCCTCTGTCTCTTTCTGAAACTCCGCCTACATGGCTCCTCTATTAAACCTTTCACAACGTTTTTACCAGCGTTGCTCTGAGAACAAGCACAGCAGATGTTGCTGCTGGCTAGTCTGAAGGAGCTCAGTGGGGGAGGAGCTTTGTCCTTGAAGGTGGGGCTAAGCCCAACCAGGCATTTTGAACATCCATCCATTTTCTTACACCCTTGTCCCCAGTGGGGTCAGGAGGGCTGCTGGTGCCTCTCCAGCTAATGTTCTGGGCGAGAGGAATGTTAGCTGGGCAGGTCGCCAGTCTGTCGCAGGGCAACACGGAGACAGACTGGACAAACAGCCTTACACACACACACACACCCAGAGAGGGAGAATTTAGAGAGACCAATTAACCCAACAGTCGTGTTCTTGAACCGTCAGGCCTGTGTACCCAGAGACAACCCACCATGCAAACTCCATGCAGAAAGACCCCGGGCCGGGAATCGAACCCAGGAAGGCAACAGTGCTACCAACTGCACCACTGCGCCTGTATTTCGAACCGCAGGAAGTTATTTCTCAAACGCTCCAATAACATAAAATAAAGTTGATTTTATATGACACTGTCCCTTTAAGACTTTATAATTGGTATGTAATAAAGACAAATTAATACAATATTGTTCAATATTACATGCTAATGTAAGCCGTTGGTTTCTCTACGGTAGGAATGCAATAAAACATAAAAACTCAGTTGGATATCAGGAAAAAAAAAAAAAATCCGTTTTCAGCGAAGTGAGGAGGAAATATAAAAATCAGGTTTCTGCACGTCTTTCTTCAGAGAGATAAAGGTCAGATTAATATCTCATAAATGTTTTAGCTTTCAGCAACCAATTTTGAGCCAGGCTTCCTGCTGGGAGGGAAAGCGGTCGGCTTGGCGGTTTTGCCCGGCGAACAGCGAAGACGCGGCGGACGCTCGGCCCGATGGCGAACCGAGACGAGCTGATCAATAATTCAGAGTCAATATTCTGCTGGTTTGGACCCTCCGTCCAACCGGACCGGAGGTTCTGAACGGCTGTAACATTAATATTTATCTACAATGTAACATATAAACATGTTACGACTAGTAACATGTTTACATGTTACTAATTGAATCATTAGATTGGGATGAACAGAAAATAATGTTTCTGTTAAAGTTTCATCACCTGAAGCTCAGATTAAGCCTGATTATAATCTGGGTTAATTTTATTTTAGTTGTACAAACCACAAACATTGTTGCAGGTAAACATCAAATTTTTACTTAAAACGGTACAAAAAATAAAAATATATATATATTTTATCGCTTGATTCTTCACTAAATATGTTTTTATTGAACAATCATTTTTAGTTTTATTCCAGTTTCCAACAATAAAATAATGTGTTTTGTTAATTTCTGATATTTCTGCAGTGAAACACACACACCTTAAAATTAAATACATACAAAAAAGTAAGAAAAATAAATCAGGAAAAAGTGTTCTAGTGTAAATATAAAATTGAAATGGATCAGAGGATAAAAACATCACAAATAAAATAAATCACAAGTTGCGGCCACTGTGAAAGTGAGAAAGGCGTTTTACTATAATCAGCCTGTTTATTCCTGGTACAAAATGTTTGCATGAAATACCTGACTGAGCACAAAGTAGAGAATTAGTTTTAGAAACTGCAAGTGTAAACACAGCGAGCGGAGATTATAAATCAGCGTTATTTAAATAATATCCCACAGGAGATAAAATTTCACTTATTGGCTTTTTTTTGGTAATTCTATTAAAATGTAAGCAAGGACAAGAAGGAGAGCGAAATTACGCAGAAAGATCAGAACATCCGTCACTGTCAAAGTAAAAACTGGAGCCGCGACTTCAAGGACTTTACAGAGGAAGAGGAGGAACAGAAGGAGGAAGAGGAGGTAAAGATGCTGAAAAAAAAAAAAAAAAAAAAACAGATCTACGAGTGGAACAATTCCTCACTGAGATGAAAGAGAGAAAGAACGAGAGATTAAGAATGTGCTGCGGTCTGAACCGAGCCGTCAGGTACAGTGGAGGCTCTGTGATGCTGTGGGCCTATTTAAAGCCTGAAGGGATCCTGGTTGTGGCCGGGTCGGCTTTCTGAGCCAGAAGCAGCTCGATGTTTTCAATCATACTTGGTGTGAAGTTAAAATGAAAACATAACTACTTTACTTAAAACGCTTCAGTTGTAAAAAACATTTTCCATTTCAGAAAATATTTTTTTACTGATTTCATTTCATCAGATCCATTTAGTGGAGGCCTAATTTTCTTTAGTAGTGATCAGGGCCACAAAAATTACTACAAGGACCCCAAGTAGGCCCGAGTGCCGTTTGTTTAGCCACGCCTACTCTGTGTTGAACTTCTGATTCAACCAGTTTGCAGAAGAGACATGGGCACTCACCAGGAACACCCTGTAGGCGTCCTTCCTGGTGACGGAGCCCCAGCAGGCGTCGGTGTCGTTGTACTTCACGCTGCCGGCGCTGCAGGAGTGATTCCCGCTGCGCAAGAACAAACACACAACACAAAACTTTTCTTCTTTTCTATTCAGTCAATTATGTAGAAACAAAATGGAGTTTGAATTGAAAACGGTACTAAAATACAATTAATTTCAGAATTTGCAGCCAATTAAAAATTTTTATTTAGTCCCAACCAGCAACTAGATTGGCTGAGGCAGTTAAAAAAAAGAAGTAGTAAAACAGACAGTTTGATTTTTCTTTAAATAGTCTCTTTATTGGTAATAACATTTATGTGGTTAAAGATTGCTGAATTTACGTTTTGCGTACATGAAAAAGGACCAGGGTGAGGGAGTGCAGTACCACGCCTCACCTCAGGGGGCGCTGTGTCTCATACATTGAATGAAGTAATGTGTTGGACCCGAGTGAAGTTGCCACCCCACCTTCTTCAAATTTAACAAATTTGATGTCAAACGTGCTGCGTTTGTGCCGCCATCATTTAAAGATATTAATGTTTCCAGAGGTCATGAAAGGTCAACCAGCCCCCCCACCTCCTTCGGATCAGATAACATTTTTTTGTTTGTGCTGTTTAGCTCTGAAGATGTTAATGAAAGTTTAAATGTCAAAAGGTTGAAAAAGATTAGTTGCAAATATAAGGAGGTGAGCCAAAGTAAACATTGACATTTTAAGGAATCCAATATGACTTTGTATTAAATATTTTTCATTTTTCTTGCTGTTATATTGTTGAATTGGTTAAGGAATAATTAAAAGCTTTAATCTGCCAAGGTCAAAACTGAGATATGAGCTTCTGTATTGGATTTTGGATATTTGTCCCTTAACTAAATAAAATATCTTATTTTCAGTTTTGCAATAAAAATCCTTTCTGGAGGCTGCAGAGGGGAGCGGGCCTGAGGGCGTCTGGAAACGAAGCTTTATTGTTTTATACTCAGAGGTCAGGAGGTCACGCCAAGAGGAAACAAACGAGTAGGAGTCTCACCAGGCGACCTCCATGAGCGAAATGGGCACGGCGGCGGCGTAGATGGCCAGGTCGCCGTACAGGTAGACGATGATGCAGATGTAGAACATGTTGACTCCGACTGAAACACAGAGAGGATGAAGAGGCGATTCATTAAGAAACGCGAGATCAAGAGGCGACAAACAAACACATTCTTCAACCGCGGCGGCCTCCAAACACGCCGCCGTGATTGATGGCTGACTGTCAAACGTCTGCATCAATTTTAGAGCGGCGTCCCTCCATCTGAGGCAGCCTCTAGGCGCCAGGCACATCTTTTGTGTTTAATGAGGAATATTAATGGATTAATTATTACCCTAATCACTCAATAAGAGCGAAAACGTCCATCAGCTTTAATTTCTCTGCTCTCTCCCACAATGATCGACAAATTTCACCAGCAGAAACATCCAAAACGTGCTGCACATCCATCATCCTCTGTACCATAAAGGAGGGTCAGATAATTCATTTCTGCCCAAGACATTAGACTAGGGTCCATTAAAAAAAATAAAATATAAAGCCAGACAGATTTACAGCTTCTCCGACCACACAGAATCTTAGAAAACCAAAAGAGTACAGATAATAATTAAATCAAGTTCAAATAGAGATTTAAAACGCAACCAAATGAACAATTTAGTTCTTAAAACTTATTTCATAGGGCAGGAGTTTGGAGAAGCTTCTAGACTTTCTGAAACTGTATCCGCGGGCGCCCCCTAGTGGTACTGGCTGTAAATGACCTTTTACTTGCCGTGGGGTCAAAGTTCGACGCTACAGCTAGCTTTCCAAATTATTGCGTTTAAAAATGATAATGGATAAGTGGCTTAAAACTGGGTCAGATTAAAAATTAAGATGTCGCTAGAAAGAAAACAACGCCAGGATTCCATGATCGGACCAGCAGAGAATACTGATGTGTCGTTTACTAGCGACTCGATTCTTTTGAACGGCTCTTTGCCGTGAACGAGTCTCAGATGATGCTGTCTTTTTTTTTTTTTAACAAATTTGCTTTCTAGTAATGTGCATAGTGCACGTAAACATACAATAAATATAAGTGATATAAATGCATTGCACTCTAAACTTAGTTTTGTTAGCTTGAAATGTAAAAATGCACATTTTCAAAAAATTTTTAATAGTTTAATTGTCTCAAACCAAACATTTCCAGGTTTTATATTCAGGATTGTAAAAAATAATTTGTTTCAAACGTTCATTTAGGAATGTTAACTATGAATATTTATCAAATTGAAGTTTTCAGATGCATGCTTGTTTGGTTACAGCCTTCTACACAAATCAGATTTAATTATTTTAAATCACATTTAATTGGATACATAACAGTCAAATCAGACAAACTCATAAACGGATAAATACAGGTCATTTCCAAAGGTTACAGTTTCCATTATAGTTTAACAAAAACGGTTTCACTCATGACTGAACTCAGGCCTGTTTGTGTTCATAGACTATAAAGTTTTATTTGTCTGTAAATAAAAATTTATTTGTATTTTATTTATCCATATTATTTTTGTCATGCTGACACTTTGCACTCAAACTTTAGTGTAAAAATGTAGTTGGAGATGCCATTTATGCTTTTATTTAGAAAATGAGGCTGAAATGTGGACTTTACTTCTGGAAGATTTAAGCTATCCCCAGCGCTGCATCGACACGAACACATTACCTGCAGACAGAGCAGGAAGTCCTGTTCTCTGCCGTCAGTAAGCGATGGCGTGACCGCGGGGGACGCAGACTTTCACAAGACTGTAACTAATATCACCCAATTACCCAGAGCCACAGGCAAAAACGCAGCGAAATGAGTCTTCATGCAGCGGCGCGGCGCGTCGAGCAGCTGTGGGAAGCATTAGCATCCATCAGCACATTACCTCTGACCGGACTGACAGCGGACATGACGGCCTGTCGGGTCGGGGAGAAAAAAAAAAAAACCCGCCAAGGCTACATTTGGTCAAACGCAGCAGAGCTGAGGAAACATCCAACTGCAAAACTATTGATGAAAGTAGTTTACAGATAGCCGACTTATTGATTTCACACCTGATAGTCCGATAGATCCGGTTTGATTGGGGATCAGAGTTACGATCTTTGTTGTATTTTCAGCTGCTGTGGTTTGCTTTCACACTCCACCGAGTCAAACCAACTTAATGTGATTTAATAACATAATTTTAAAAAAGAGAAAAAGAGGGAACAAAATAGACAGAAAAAGGAAGATGAAGAAAAAAACCTTGACGAAAAATTTATATCAAGTCAAACCCGTGAGGACAAGCTGCTGCATCCAAAGTGCACAAAGGAGCATTTCCTGCAGATCCTTCCTCCCAGCAGCTGTTAAGACTTTAAGCTGCTCCCAACAAACCTCATAAATGTTTACAGCCCTGCTGTTTTCTGACAGCTTTCAAGTTCTGTTGTTTTTACACACAAGTTTACATTTTAGTCTGTTTTTTTTCCTAATTACTGTATTCATTCTTTCTGCTGCACAGTTTTTATCGTTACCAATTGTAGTTTTTAAACGCTCAAATAGATGCACCGTTTTTAAATTAAACTCAGTTGCACTCAGTTTGTTCTGGACTGGAGTACACAGTTTTCTTTATAACTACATTTATGCTGCAATTTTGCCCCAACTATACAGTATTTTTACGCTTATTTTTTATTTTTGTGTGAATCTACTTACTTTGCCTATTGAACAGAAATGCTCTTATTGTGGGACGTTCATTGGCACATTTTTTTGAACTAGAGTATTTTTTTTTGATGCTGTAAATCAGTTTTTACTGTTCAGTCTTAATTTTCTGTTTGTTTTTATATTTTTATTTACAAGTTGAGGGTCATTAGGGGATATTTTTATTCTATTAAAATATTCCCATCATTAACAAGCTGAAGCCATATTTGTTTTGCATCTCTTTAAGTCACAAATTAAGCCTTCATCAAACGGACGTCTTTCCTGGAAATGCACTCTGAATATTGATCGGTTTGACCGCAACAAGTCTTTACATAAGACTGAAATTAAATGACACGGGAACAATTGTAGAGAAAAAAAAAATAACTGATGTAAACATGACTATTTATCTTCCAAACCGCTTGGATATTCATTACCTCACAACAATGACATTTAATCCAAAACCACTTAAGTACAAGAATAGATGTGTTCGTGTTTGACTCTAATTACGGACAGAAGCCTGTTTTACTGCAGATTGAATTAGTATTCGTAGCCATGGTCCTGCATATGTCGGGGAGGGGGTGGGCGGCTTGCGTTGGAGAAACAATCGTGATGTTTGCACAGCCAACGCGTCATATCACACAGGTAAAGAACAGCAGAGACAAGATGCTGACGCAAGGACAGCCCCTCTCTTTGTGACTTTCCCAAAGTCGTCTTCTAATCAACTTTCAAATCGTCGATGTGAAGGTTAAAGCAGCTGCTGCTACAGTGCTGCAGATAAGCTGGGCCCCCCATCAACATTCCTGTCAGTGGCTGCAGGTCGGGCTGATACGAAATCCATGGACTTATTCCAACAGAACCACCGCTGCTGCTGCTGCTGCCGTCACGTCAATTTCTACCCAAGAGGAAGTCAAATGTCCTCCAAGCGTCGCTCTGCAGCAGCAGTAGGGAAAAAGCTTTTTAATTGGCTGTAAAGGTGCAGGACTGATAGGCAGAACGGAGTGGAGAGGTGGTGTTGCACTTGCTTAATGTTGTGGAAATGCAACCCGGCGTAATGAACTTGCTTGCATTCATTCTGCTTAATTACCTCATTGAAGAATCTATATCTTCCTGTGAGAACAGTTTCGGTCTACAGCACTTTGTGAGCAGGTACACCTGCTTGATTGCTCATAAACAATTGGGGGAAATCAGCCAATCACCTTGCAGACACTTAAAGCATGTTGAAGTTCAAAGTGAGCATCAGAAAAGAGAAGAAAGGGGATTTAAATCACTTTGAATAAGACATTAAAGCACCACAGCCTACGACCGGGTTTCCCTCCACACAGAAAAACCCAAAACCTTATCAAGCATTTTTGGTCTCGTTTTTAGTGCAAATATCTTTGTACACTTGAATTAAGACAACTAACTTTTCAGCAAGAAACAAGAGCTTGTTTTGAGTCAATCATTTCTTAATATTGTTGAAAAAGTATTAGTCATGTACTCACTTCTAAATATGCTAATGGTGGAGAAACAACTTGCCACTACAGGAAAACCGTTTATCCGCCGTCACCACTAGCTATGCTAACTAGCCTTAGCGTTCATGAAATGCTATGCTAGCTGCAGCATAGCTGAAAGCAAGGAGAAGTGATTGACAGCGCTAAAACCCGCCTCCTGGCTCCGAGTGGTTGTTGGAAAAGGCAGGAGATCTTTTTTTTTATTTTACAAATTATATTTCATCCCATCCTGTCAACATGGTGACAGTTTCAACAAATGTGTAAACAGATTCTTATACTGCAGCTTTTAGTGGTTAAATGAAAAATCTGCAGAATGTGCCAATTGTTTTATCCAATTAAACATCAAAATAATCATTGGTTTCAGCCCTTTCTTCTTATTTTCCACTCTTTTGCAGAAAAAGGCAACCAGTGGCATCACAATATCAACCAAATCTTTCAGCAAAATTACCAAAAAAAATCCGCAGTTTGTGTTTGGATCATGAATTCGAGGCAGACAGTCAAAAACATGAAGAAGCTTCTTCATTTTCTCCGGTCGGCGTGTGCCTGTATAATTCATTTCTGATTACAGCCAGCTTTCCCATCATGTCGAAGGAGAGGCGCTGAGAGAAAAGTCATTTCTTCATCACCAATCGATACCTCCACGCGTTACTCTCACGTCTCGGAGTGAAAAACCAGCAAGGAGCTTCGCTATCATTTTCTGCAGCCCCTCAAAGCCGAGTGACAAGCAAGCAGCTGCAGCTTCAACAGCACGACCTGCTTGATGGCATGCAAGAGTGCAATCATGTGTGTGACTGCGTGTGTGGCAAGTGCTCCCCCTGCTGGTGAACAGCTGCAGGACAAGATCCCAGCACAGATGATGTTGTCAGAGCTTTGACCTTTTGCTGTTCTTTTATTCCTGCAACAACAGGGGCCCTGCAGACTCCCGAGTCGCACACGTAAAGCTGCTTAAGGCGAGCAGACGAGGCGAGCAGGAGGGCGCTGTGCATGCTAACAGAGCCGGGGCGACGCACCGATTCCAACACGGAGCTGCAGGGATCTGTATCTGCGTGCATCAAGGTGATTCTGACTCCAGCTTACATCACCAGATAGAAGAAGCTTCAGTAGCTCCACAGTTATTTACCAGAGAGTCCAGGTAAAACCGAGGCAATACCCCCCAGACTGCAAAAACACAAAATCGTACCAAGTATTTTTAGTCTAGTTTCTAGTGTAAATATTTTAGTATTCGCAAAATAAGACAACTAACTTAGAACTAAGACATGCTTGTTTTAAGATAATAATTCCTTCATTTTAATGAAAAAGTTCCAATTCCTTTGGAATTATTATTCCTATTTTTTATTAGGAAAACGTCTTGTTATAAGTAAAACAATCTCCCAATGGAGGAAGTACTTTTGTAGATGGAATTTAAAAGATTTTCAGCATCTGAAATTCAGAATTTTTTAAGTTTCTGGTAGAGACTTTTTGATATTAATCTAAAAATGTGATTTTTTTTTTTAGCAAATTTCCTTGTTTTTTTTCTAGAATATTTCTGAAATTGCTCTCAAATGTTTTCTTCCAAGTTGATTTTTTCTTACAATGACTAATACGCCTCAGCAGATTTTGCATATTTGCTGTATTAAAAGACGGACATCTAGTTTTCAGTTTATGTTGGACTTGATTGAATAAATTTATTTTCAGGAATAAGAACAGGATTCATTTGGGTCACTTTGTTTCAAAGATATTTTGGCAAGTTTTAGAAAGAATAAAAGCTAATTTGGGTTCAGGAAAAGTCTTTTGCTAAAGCTTTGTTATGAAAAAAAACACAAATGCTTTTGAGGGCCACAAATGGCCCCCGGGTCGCACTTTGAACCCCCCAGCCCTATTCTATAAAACCGAGATAGGAATGATAGAAAGTTGGCCACTCGGAGGTAAAAAATAAACAGCCATGCCCCCCAACGCCGCCCACACACGCGCTCAGCGCTGATGGGCTCTCGCAAAGGTAATTAGAACCAACGGCAATTTATCCATATGTAATTACAGCCAATTAAACCGCCAGCAGCCTTCCTTAATAAATGAGCGCCGCTCATAAAAGGTGTAAGGAAAAAAAAAAAATCTTTGATGAACGATCCCACGCAGTCTTCCGACTCGTCCATAAATAATAGACGTGGCTAATGATGATGGCGTCTGCGGCTGATTGAATATCAAGGAGAGAGAAGAAGAAGCAGAACATTACCTTTGTTGAAGAACATGGAGGCCATTTGACCCATCTCGACCCGCTCCACGATGTCGAAGTGATCATGACCCGACCTCTCTGTGGAAACAAACACGCAGATCAGCAACTTTCTCTGTATAATTCAGTTCTTCAGAATGTTGCAATGTTTTTTCTGTGACTAATTATGTATTTTTCAGCACCTTTTCCAAAAAGTTGCAATTTTAAGCTTTATTTTTGTCTTACAAAAATGGTCACTAAGAAAACAAAAGGGTAAATAAAATTACAAAAAGTCAAAAAATGTGAGGGAAAAAAAAAAAAAAGGTACAAGAATAAAATTATATTACAAAAATAAAGTTATAATATTAAAATAAAATCCTAACAGCTTTATTTTCATGGTATTCTGACTTTATTCTCGTAATTTTGTATGGCTCCAACACTCGGTTGTAGTTCAGCGCCTATGGCAGTAAAACCAGTTGCACCATCATGCTGGTTGCTAGGCAACAGGTCACGTTCCAGTTGGGTTGCTGGGTAACGCCCTAGCACCTGGAATGGGTCTTAACAGTTGAAGTGGCTCATTTACCAAACACTAAAAAAAAAAAAAAACTTCTAACTTCTTGCCAAAAATGCCTGAGTGCTTTTTTTAAGCACTGCCGTTTTTAGAAGCACTAGAAACTCAGACAGAAGAACAAAAACGTGATTCCTTTAGAGTACGTCCACAATGTGACGGCTAAAGACGTCGGAGTAATCATTTCTCACTTCCCCTTTCTGTCATTGTTGTGGCTTCTAGCGAATAGGAATAATTTTGGTGATTCTAACTGGCCTGAAACGGGAGACGTTTCATTTAAAGTCATTGTGAGAAGAAAAATGTAGATCCAAACTTCTGGTTTGAAAAAAAATTATGGATTCTATCTTAATTACTTATTTATACAAGTGAAATTAAACATAAGTGGAAGTTTGTTTTCATCAATAATTGAGTGTTTTAATCAATGTGTTAAATAATAAGTAGGGTACTCCAAAATTTTTGCCATTACGCCAAAAAGTTCAAATTAACTGTGAATTCGCTCCATTCTTGAATCACCCAGAGGGCCGTAAATGGCCCCCGGGCCACACTTTGGACATCGCTGCATTAAAGCGATACTCACGGACAGACAGGATGGGCTTCGTTTCCGGTTCCGACCGACCTTGACCCGAATCGTCATCCGAATAGTCGGACGTGGAGTCGCTGTCGTCCGTCTGTGGAGAATAAAAACGGCTTTATTCCGCTTTCAACAACAGTCAGATTACAAGCTATTAACTCGCCGTTTATGTCACACAAAGGCGCAAACATCTGGAAATTACAGGCAGCAGCTGGGAAGTGCTGCGGAGGTTCTCCCAAAACCACAGAGTCTCAGAAGATTAATGCCAATTAACCGTCAATGACGATGAAAATTTGCGAGCACCATGAGCCAAATTAAAGCAGAGCAGATGAAGACTGACAGCGGATAACGGGAAACGGCGACGGCATGCAGAGGAACGAGACGCCTCCAGGCAGAGGAAACAAAGTCAAACTCCAGTTTTCAGGAGGGAAAAGTCCAACATCAGTCTCCGACTGAGAAACCAGTGATCATTAAAATCACCAACAGGCATTGAATTTATTGGTCAATGTTTTACTTATTATGGTTCTAAACAGGTGGGGTTTTCGTCTTGATTTAAAGAAACTCTGTTTCAGCTGTTTTTCAGTTTTCTGGAAGTTTGTTCCAGATTTGTGAAAGAGAATCAAAAGATTTTTGTCTGATCTTGAAATGAATGGAGGAACTTGATTAAAATCTTTTAATTACGATAATCACACAGTCTATAATTAATGGAAAACCTAATATCAGCAGAATAAGCAAGATTTTCAGTTAAAATATGGAAAAATTAAATCTTTTAAGGTTCCAAACAAAAGGATTCAATTCTTTTCCCATTTGTTCCAAGAAACTTGGAAAAATCAAATGTTTGCATTGTTTTCTTTTACATTTGGTACCAAAGGATGATTATATTATCTGTAACGTGGTTCTGTTATGACTTGGACAACCACAAATGCCTGGCCAAGGCCGGCGATCGCTTCAGTGGAATTTATTATGCTTTTCTTCACATGAACAAAGAATATATGCAAAAGACGTCCAAGGCAGGTTAAAAATCAGACAAACAGCAGCACTTTCAATGCAAGAGTCCGTCACCTTCAGTCCAACCAGAGACTCCCTGTGGAGCAGAGCCCCGCTGTTAAAGCCACAGGCTCCGCCCACAAAAAGACCAAACCAGCGAAAACAACAACAATTACTTCTGACGCAAGTGAACTCAAAGTAAAGATAAATAATACCAAGGGAAAAAGAGAAAAAGTATATAAATAAACTTGTGATCAAAAATACGATACTCTATTTAATAGAAAACAGTCGGTACGTTCCGATGACATCACTACGTCATCACGCGACTCCCTCCGGCGCCACAATCCGGAAACAACCCTGCCTGAAAACAGAACCGGGAAAATGTTCCTAAGCATCCTTAGACAGTCACTCGTTTATGTTTGGTAAAATATTAAACTTTCATTACGATATGATGGGACTCGATTACATATTTTAATCAAGTAAATTTCAGAGTCTAATTGGAAAAAGCAAAATTTTCAATTTGAAAATCCATTTTGCTGCTAAATTATTGAATAAGTGAACATATGAGCTCAACAACTAATATTTATTATTTTGGTTATTTTCACTATAATGCTTCACTCTTTATTAAGGGAAACAGCCGAGTTGTCAGTCATTTTTCCTCTGAGTTTCTGTCCACTCCTAAGTGCTGCTCTGTGTTTCTCTGAGGTCATCTTGCCCAACTCCCTTCAGGTCTCAGCTCAGGAGTTACGACCCTGCAGACGGAAAGCCGGGGTCGCAGCGAGCCTCGAACGCTCGGCCTTTGATTCATAGCCGCGCCGCTGCCCAGCATTTTCCTCCCACATAATGGAAAACAACAGGAGTAAAACTGGGAGTGTTTGCCGCTCAACACCCTTTTATTTCTCTCTGCTCGAGTGAAGCCTATTAAAAATCACTGGGCACTTTATTTTTTTTTTTTTACAGTCGAGGAATTGCTTTATAAGGCCGGAACATTGGTTAGAGAGCATTAGGAGTCGTTCACATGATTTAAACAGACAGTTAGAAATGCGTTAAAAGTGACAAAACTGTTGTAAAAGTTGCAAAGACAAGAAGTTTGTTTTCTTGAACTGGAGCAGCTTAAATCATCTCTTCTGGTGAATTCACACCAGTTCAGTTTGCTTTGATTAAACTCTATTTGGTTTGTCCAGAAAGTCCGGTTCTGTTGGGAGATGTGGACAATCGAACTCTGGTCCGCCTGAAAACCTCAGCATGCGTTCGGTCGAAGAGAGCTTGAAGGTACATGTGAACGCCAATTACTGGTCCATAAATTGTTCCAGATATAACTGCAATAAACTATAAAATTATTGCTTTGAGCCAGTTTTCATCTAATTAATTGATAATGGCATTAAAATGCAAGTTTGCAAAGATCAATAGACACATTTTAAAAGCCTAAAACAAAAATGTCCAAAAATAACAAATAAAACAGAAAAAACACACATTCAAGACATAAATAAAATGGATTATAAAGTCTCCGCAAACAAAATCTCCCTTCAAAAAATATCAAAATCATCAAGCTCATCTTACTGGAGACCGCTCCGAAAGCAGGAAGTGGACTACAACCCAAGGCAGTCTGGGTAAATGCAACCAAAACGTGCTAGGCTAATGCTAGCAGAAGAAATCCTCCAACCACAAAACTTGTGTTTGCATTTTGAAGAAGAAAGTTGTGCTCAGTTCTTCAGGTTTCCATTTCGTCTCCTTCACTGGTTCTTGGTGCAGCGCCCCCACAGGCCAGGAGGGGAACAGGTTTCCAAAGGGTTTGGTTTATTTGACTCAGTGAACAGCAGCTGGAAATGTAACAAATTATCCATTTTTGATCCCCAATCAAACCAAGTCTCCAAACATAACCCCAAAAAAAGCTGCAGAGTTGCAATTTGGCCCAGATTCAGTTCAAAATCCAGACTTTCAGAATCACTAACTGTGTTTTGAATACGCTTCTTTTCCGATTCATCACATCTCATCGCTAGTTTATCATCATACCTCTTCCTGCTC
This sequence comes from Girardinus metallicus, assembly GCA_903067095.1. Classification (NCBI taxonomy): domain Eukaryota; kingdom Metazoa; phylum Chordata; class Actinopteri; order Cyprinodontiformes; family Poeciliidae; genus Girardinus; species Girardinus metallicus. The sequence goes on from CAEGAE010042710.1 coordinate 20,981, forward strand.
TCTTCTCTTCCAGCGCAGCTGAGCATTGGCTGCCGCCATCGCCTCGATCACAAAAGTGGTCGTCATATAGCTGAAGAATCAAAAGAAAAGAAGTAACAGATTTAAAAAACAGCATTTCAAGCAGACTCCAGGTAATGACTCAAGAGCTTTGCACAGAATTTCAGAGGTTTAAATTATATATTACAAAGAGTTCCCTGAAATTATCTAAATAACCTTACATTAAAAAGAACGTTATTAAAATGACCAATTGTTTCAGAGACAACATTTCTGCATAAACATCATAGAACTGCTGTTTCTTTAGGCTAAATCAATGTTTTTATGTCATTTTTCTGACTGAATCACTTTTAATCACAAGCCTCTTTATTCTGAAGATGCCTTCTTGTTTCACTAGAGAAAAGCAGCATGAATGACTCTGCATCTGCTGCATCATTAAAGCCAGAATAATCTGCTCTGCAGGGAGCAGAAAGGCAATAATGTTTGGAGAAAACACAGAGAAACAAACATGTGGGAGCAGTAGAGGAGGAAATGAGAGTTTAACTCCCAGCAGACTCACCTCATGAATGCTAAAAAGACGATGAGCGACAAGCTGACCACCCAACCGGCTGCGGCGAAGGCTTTCGGCATGGTCAGGGCTCCCGTTCCCACAATCAGGTTGAACATGTACACCAGCCCCACCTACAGGCCAAACAAGGCAAGACAGACATTAATAAACCGAGACTGAAATGCAGCTTTAATTTATCACCAAAACTCTTCAAAATAAAATCCAACATTTAATTTGAAGACATTTATTCTGGGGGGGTGAAAATATCAGTTTAAAAAAAAAAAAAAAAAATCATAATCATTAGCACCTCTTATAGTTAATTATCTCATGTTACAAAGCTGGATAGTTAAACATTATATTGCAAAAACAAGATCTTACCAGGTATTTTTGTCTAGTTTCTAGTGCAAATATCTTAGTACACTTGAAATAAGAGAAAACTCACCTACAAGTTACTTTTCAGAAAGAAATAAGAGCTTGTTTAAGCCAATAAATGTTGATGAAAAAGTTGTAGTTCACCCACATTTCACCCACTTGAAATGTGGGTGAAATAATGTCTTGTTAAAAGTGAAATAATCCACCAGTGGAAATAGTATTCAGTTAATATCAATGTTAAGCAATTACTCACTTAAAACAAGCTCAAAGTTCTTTCTGAAAACTTTTAGTTTTGTGTTATAGCATGTGTGCTAAAATATTTGAACTAGAAACTAAAACCAAATGTCTGGTAAAGTTGTGTGTTTTTGCTGTGCTCTGAAACCCTGCAGGTTTTCAGTGTCTGCTGAATCTGTTGTTTCAGAGTCAACGATGCCATGCAGCCTAACAAGGTTTTCATATTTATTTCAACTTTGACATTAGGTCAACTCACAGAAGGAATTATTGAAATAAAAGCCAGTTTTTAAAGATATCTTCTGCAATTTGCATTTTCTATAGGAAAAAAAGAAATTAAAATCAGAAGCCAAAGTCGGTATTAAAAATTTAAATAAATATACTTGTACTTCCAACTATTTGTGATAGTGGTTCTGTTGTAAAAAAACAATCAAAACTCTAAGATTAAGAGTGAATCTTTCAGTGAGGGATGAAGCTGCTGCAATAAAATATGAACTTATTAAAAGAGTGAATTTTGCTTCATTATGACAGAAGACATCTCCTCTTAGAGCTTCTTAGGAAGAAAACTGGACGATCCGATAACAGATTGCTTAATAATTCAAAGGTTTCGCTTCCTAGAGAAACCATCTGATGTAAGCAAAACCAGAGATGAACAGAGTGAGCTGTCAAAACGAGTGCAGACCACACAGAGAAGCACGGTGCGTGCTGATAAAATAAAGAGGATGTGTTTGTCATGTGCATTTTGGTAACTTATTGGCAGCTTTTTAATGAGGAGCAAAAGATTAGCATGTGATTCAACAGAGCATTTACAAGTTGATAAAATCCTCTCAGGTGGATTTTCAAATCAGGCAGTCTAGTTACATTTCAGACAACCAGATATTTCGTTGAATAAACGTCCTGAGTGATACTCACAAATGGAGAGTAGGGCTCTCCGGTTTCTGTGATTCCACCTGCCATGTTTGTTTACTGCAATCCTCACCTGAAGAGATGGAAATGTTGCATTTAAACACCCAGGGCAAATTAATTAATTATTGAATAGTCAACTAATTTAGTAACCAATTAATCGTTAACTGGAGCATAAAGACTCAGAATAATATCATTTTGTAAAAGAAAATAGGTCATTAGGTCAAAACTGTGCAAACAAATGTACATATTTTCCATTTAAGATGAAAATCCTTTTTTGTCTGCAAATGTTTTCTACTCAAAACTCCTCAAGTGAAAGTTTTACCTTCACCTGGTTCAAATTAAGCAAAACAACAACAAAAAAAAAAACTACAACAAAGCACATTTTGCTATCCAATTATGAATCAAACACACATTAGTAAGCAGCAATTTTTAGCTGAATATGCATCATTCGCTACAAATAATCAAGCATTGCAACAAATTTGTATTTTAGGCAATAAAATGTTTGTTTTCTTATTTAAAAAAAGAAACTGAGCCATTTGCTCATTTCATTTCTAATATGCCAAACTTAACATCGATTAACTGTCAAAATAATCGATTACTTAAATCATTTGTCAAATAAACATTTTCTGCTCTGCCAGAACTGATCAAACTGGAGTCTTTAAAGTTGAGAGAGATTTGAGTTTAGAATAAATTCAGATGCTCAAGTCTGAATTTATTGTCGATTTCCTTCAATTAAGTCAGATTGTGGTAAAACCCTACCTGAATGTTTGACCGGTCTTTTCGGTAAAGTATGCAGAGTTCATTTAAATTATTCGGTTTCCTGCACTGACTCAGCTTTAACCACGGTGATGAAATTTTCCAACAAGTTTAAGCTTAAAATATTTTGTTTTCAAACCAGTTTGGATGCCATCGTTGTCCTGCTGCAGAACCAGAGTCTCAACTTAGTTGTAATTAGTAGAAACAGATGTGATTTGTGAATAAAAATATATACGATATCCAGAAATGGATCAGCTAAAACTGTTCAGCTGCTATAAATTTATTTCACTGCAATGGCAAATAAAATGTCATTTTTACAGGGTTTTTTTTCCCCCTTTTACTTTTCTGTTTATGTGGTTAACATGGCCGGATTTCCAAGGATGTGGTCAGTTTTGGTCCACAAAAGAAAATCTATTTTACTAATCCAAACGAGTTTATTAATAGGTAGTCCGATATTTCATTAAGTATGCATAGTAGGTTTAATACATCTCTGGGGTAATATCTCCATTTTGTTCCCCCCCCAAAAAAAATAAAATAAATATATATATAAATATATAAAACAATACTTGATTGTTTACATTCATAAACGAGCCCAAAATAGAGACACAACTCGCCTGATATGGCCCTGAGTTTTATATATAGTACAAGGTTTGCAAAACACGCATTGATAAAAATAAAATAAAATAAAAATATCAGCTGTCCCTGTGGCCCAGCGTGAAACTCTTATAATCTTAATTTGAATGTTTTACTTCCGTTTCAGAAGTAACCGGAAGTAAAACATTTATAGTAATCGATAGAAATATAAATTATGTTTATTTTCATGTGTTTTGCAGTGATTTCTATGGGAAAACGTGTTTAACTGTCAGATTCTGATGCCACTAGCAGCAAAGCAAAGAGCGAAATGGTATAACCCTCACAGCTCTTAGAATCACATTTTTTTTCCTTTGTTTTCGAATAAAACATGATTAGTTTCAGGTTATTCTGCAGGTGTCTTGACTGGTGTCAACACAGACAGAAAGTAAACACACTCACCTCCACCTTCTAGCTGATTTAGCTGCTAGGCTAGCAGGATGCTCCGAGCGGTAACTTCTTGCCGACTAACCCAATAAACGCGCCCGACCAGCGGCAGCCAACATGAGCCGCTCCGCTCTCAAACTGAGGCGAGAAACACCGAAAAGAATCACAGATAAAAACACATCCTTGCGGACTGACGAGCCCAGCTGAGCATTTATACACTAATCAGCTGACCCACTTCCGCATCACCGCGAGCATTTCCGGCGAGTATTTCCAAAATAAAAGGTACTAAATGTACTCACTAGTCACCTGCTTGTAAAATACGGTTTTTACATAAATCTTTTAAATGATTACTATTATTTTAATTCACTACTTATTTTTTTAAAGGACAATTTATACATTTTGACAAGTTTCTATTTTACAGAAATTTTAAAGAGCCATCATTAATTTCTGGTTTATATTATAAAATAAAGAAAATCAAAAACAAAAAAAATAGATCCAAAAACCATTAGAGGTGCTTTTTTATTATCATTCTGTTGCAGAAATTCAATTCATATTCAACTATTCCATGTAAAAACTGAAAAAACTGCTAAAACTGCACACGTTATTAGATGTTAATTTAAAAACATTGGTTGCATTTATTTTTTTAACACCTCTCCATGGCTGTAAACCTTTAGCATACTGGGATTTCACAAATTAACACTCAATAAGAATAATCTGTCCTCTTCCAGTTTCTGGAATCATCTAAGTCAGGGGTGCTCAAGTCCAGTCCATCCTGCAACTTTCAGATGCGTCCCTGCTCCAACACACCTGAATCAAATGAATGGCTCGTTAGCAGGCCTGTTTAGAACTGTTCCCAGTCTGTTGGAGTAAGGATGCTTCTAAAAGTTGCAGGATAGCAGCTTTCGAGGACTGGACTTGAGCACCCCTGATCTAAGTCAATGGTGTCCACCGTGCAGCGTGTGGGCCATTTGTGGTCTTTGTAGTGATTTTCTGCAGCCCCCAACTGATGTGTAATAATGATCCGTATTTGGCTTGCAGCTAGGCTCTGAGCTGAAATGATGCATTAGGTTTTCTGCAAATATTGAGGTTCACTGATATGCAACTCTGCATAGTAAAGTTCTGCTTCTATTTTCAGAGAAAGGAAGACGTCGCCATCCTTCTTCAGTCTTCATCTGATAGTTGTGTCCTAAACTTCAACATGCTACATGCAAACTACATTTTTTGTCATTTCTTCTAGCAACGCTTGGTCTTTTTTTGGAGGGAATTGCTGCTGGGAAGATTGACAGCTGTCCTAATATTTTTTATTAGTAAATAATCTTTCTTTCTAATTTAATTAGCAGCACCTGATTTTTAAAGCTTGAACTATCAATGCAGTCTTGGACGGTTTTGTCCCGGGCCTTTACACGTTATTGGAGTGTAATGTTTTCAGTGAAAACTGCACTTATTAGTTTTCAGTCAGATCTCTATATAAACTATATGTAAGGATTGTTAAAATTAAAAAGCTGCAGGTGTTTTGTTCCTGCTGACCAGCTGCAGCTGAACAAAGAAAACATTTGGCTGATCAAACATCCAGAACACACAACCAAAGGAGATTATGTTCCACCATTAAATCCATGCATTCATTTTATATTTGCACTTTTTATTGAGGTGTGCTCATAAATAGCTGGACAGTTTGTAAGAAATCCCTCAGACTGAGGCGAAAGCAAACAGTCATGGCAGCTCTGACTCTGACTCTTCTTGCTTTAGCAAGTGAGCTTCTGTACCGTAAACTTCTACATTTAATCATGTTTTAAAGCTTGCTAACAGGGAAAATGTTTCTGGTTTCAGGTGTTTCCTGCAGCCAGGCTTCAGATTGCTCCTACTCTGCTCTGTTGAATCACCTGAAGCTGGATGCGACAAATAGCGGACTTCAGATTGAACGTCCTGTGAAAAACTGGAACACAACCACGGAGGTTGAGCTGGAAATGATTCTGGGCGGCATTTTAGACTTGGTGAGTCTTCATCATCTGTCTGTGCTATTATTTTAAAACGTTTTACTTATTTTTAGCTTGGTGGTTTATTAGGATGGGAATAAAATACATCTACTTTTGTTAAATTCCGTTTACTGAGGTTAATTTAATTTGAAAACTAATGTCAAATGTAATTCTACCATGCAGTACAATAATGTATTGCAGTGTTTTTGCCATCATAATCAAAGTTGTTAAGCTGAAAGGACTTAACAACTTCCCTTGTTTTAAATTAGCTTAAAACAAGGGAAGATGTGTTGTTATAAGTAAAACAAGCTGCCAATGGAACCAGTATACTTTTTAATCAGTATTGAGTAATTATTCACTTAACAAGACTCTATATCTTGCTAAAAAGTTACTTGTAAGTCAGATTTGTCTTATTTCAAGTTTGCTAAGATATTTGCACTAGAAATTAGACCAGAAAATATTAAGATTTTATGTTTTTGCAGTGTAACATCCTTTTTCTATAAAGCAAATTAAAACCCAGATTCCTTTTCTGCTTTATTTTGTTTTATTTTTTTCTTTTGGAGTACTTTTGACTGAACAGTTTTGACCCATGTGACAAAATGTTTCTTATCTAACCCCAAAAGTGAAAAACCCTCTTTATGCTGTTATTACTTACCAAAAAGAAAGCCACCATGAAAAAGCTGTGAAAATAATGCAGCAGCTCTTAAATTCAGTTTTCCTGTTGAATATTCTTCATATTGTCTTCAGGATGAGAAGCTTCAAACTGTGACAATTCACATTTATGTCAAAATGGTAAGAAAATAAATTACTATGTTGAGTTTTGTTGTCGTATTTTGATTAAACAGTTCAAGTTTTTTCTTTATTTTTATTCCGTTGTTTTCCAGTATTGGACAAATGAACATCTGACCTGGAATTCCTCTGAGTTCTGTGGGATAAACATGCTGACCGTTCCAGTTTCGATGCTCTGGGTTCCAGATATAATCATACAGGAGGAGTAAGTCGCCAAAAAATAAATCAATAAAACATGCGTGGCTCAATGATCTGGTTTGATTTTATTCTCTTCACTTTTAGTGCCTCTGATAGTACAAATTCTCAAGACGATCCTCTGGTCAGCGTGTTTCCGAACGGGAAGGTCGGTGTAGTCAAACGGCTTCAGCTGACCTACATCTGCAAGTTCAACCTCTTCAGATTCCCGTTTGACACCCAAACCTGCAACATCACATTTTCATCCCTGAATTATGACGGTAAATACAGATTTATGTCCTGATTTTTAACCCCACATGCACATCAACATGGGTTTATAAACGTGGTGCAGATGTACAAAGACCATCCATAACGACATTTATGAAGAGAATATTCTTCTGTTGGAAAAATGTATAAAGCTTAAGCCTTTTAGAGTTTTATTACTAAAGATAGAAATGGAGGGAATTATGATTTCCTTTTTTTTTTAGGTTTATATCATGTTTATCCTTCATCAAAATGCTTTGATTCTTTCAAACATGTTTGAGAAATATTTGACTCTCCCATAAAGAAATTCATAAAGAAAGAATTGAAAGGAGGAAGAAAGAAACAAAGAGCAAATAATAAATTTGGAAAGAAATTAATTTAGGTCAGAGAAATTTAGAAAGACGGTCAGAGAGATGTTATATGAACCAATTAATTAATCTTTTTCTGTTTCTTTTATGATTTGACAGAGAATCTGCTGAAGCTGGTAAAATCCACCAACGACTCCACCCTGACGAAGCTGTCGGGTCTCAACATGCTGACCGAGGGGGAATGGAAGCTGGTGAACATACAAAGCATCAATTACACGTCTCTCTCTCAGAGAAGTGCACTTGTTTACCAGGTAAGATGATTATTTCTGATCAAATCCCAACAGGAGTTGTGCTGGGTTTTTTTTAAATAAAACTTTGTTTTCTTCAGGTCTCCCTGGAGAGGAAGCCGTTTCTTTACGTCATCAACTTGATTTTGCCCTTGTTGTTTTTGCTGGTCCTGGATTTGGCCTCGTTCTTCGTCAGTGACAGCAGCGGCGAGAAGCTTGGCTTCAAGGTGACGATACTGCTGTCCGTCTTCGTCCTTCTGCTGGTTCTTAAAGACATTTTACCGTCCACTGAAGACTCTCTGCCTCTGATTGGTAGGAAGCCACAGATTCGTTGTAATTATTGTATCCATCACCAAACAGAAACCAACATTTCTCCCTATTTTTCTTCCAGCCATCTACTGTGTTTCAGTTTTCACCCTGGTGTGGATCAGCGTGTTGGAGATGATGCTGATCGGCCTGTTAAAGGATGTCGCCTGCTGTGTTGGTGAGGAACGCCAAAATGCTGATGTCGTCAAAGTGAAAGAACAGGAAGCTGATGACCGAAACGGTTCGATTCCAGCCGCCGGTTTCTGCTATCTGAGTGAAGTTACCATCCAAAACCTTCAAATCTAACACAGCTGGTGTCAAACAACTGTGCAGCAAAGCTTTTTGTTTGTGCTGCTATCATCTTAAACATATTAATAAATGTTTCCAGAGGTCATGAAAGGTCAACCAGCCCCCCCACAATCCCACATTATACCAGTGTTGTTAGATGTGAAGGAGGTGTTGGGCATCTTCACTCAGGTGCTTCTGCTCTTAAAACATTTCCGTTATTTCATTTCTAACTGGTCCGTTTCTGTACATGTTTTCTCACAGAGCCTGCAGGATTATCAGGAACAGATAAACCAGAGGAGAATAACTCTCCGCTGGATTTACCTGGTAATCGACAGCTGCTGAAATTCATCATGGATAGAACGAAACCTGGTCAAAAGCCCCCAGAATCGCAGAAAAACACAGAAAAGTCCAACAGGCTTAAATGGGTTAAAATCTTTGACTCTGTATTCTTCGTCCTGTATTTTACCACTGTTGTGTTTTCACAGGTTTTTTTATTTAGTCTTTGGAAATCTGACTTTTAGAGCCAATTTCCAAAACTTCTCCCAGTGCTTTCAGAAAGTGCACTGTGTTGGTCGAAGGTCAGTCAACGCTGCACCGTAGGTGTTTCTGTGGTTCTTCTGTGTTTCGTTTCTCCAATGTAAAATTTGTGTTTCACAGTAAATCTCTGTCAGTTAAGACAATAAAACATTTCTGCCTTTCGCATGTATGTTGCTTTTGTAAATAAACCTGAACCACCTTGCAGGGTTCCACTTTATGGTCAATAAATACACAATTAATGCAATGCAAGTCTTACTACACTGCTCTCAGGAATACAGAAAATAACAATTAAATTCATAAGTCAAATCCCCAGACCTTCCATTGCTTTATAGACCATCAAAAATATTTTAAAAATCATTCCTTTAACAAAAGATTTATATTCTTAGTAACCTCTCTCGATAACATAACAAATCCATCAAAAAAAAAAAGTCTAGTTGAATCCTGATGCAACAATTTCTGTCTTTTTGGCATCAAATTTGAGAAATTTCTGAGAGACTCACTCAATTGTAAAAGTCACAAACACTCGGTGACTGATGGATCAAATTGGAAGGTAAATAAAGTCGTCATCAGCATATGGAGGTACTCTGTAACCTCTGCAAAATCTGCATGTTTCTTCCAGAAACACGCAGATTTTGAATAGATGAGGCCCAAGAATGGAGCCTTGAGGAACGCCACAGACTCAGATTTATATTATAATAGGACATATACAAATTTCTCTATTCCCATTTTACCAACTAAGAATTGAATCCAATTCAGAACAATTTGTCTATAGAGTAAAACAAACATTTTTGATGTGTCACTGTTTAGAATATCTTTTTTCTATGTATTTTGCATCTTTATGACTTTTAGTGTTTACTGAATTATCAATAACATATAAATTTGGTGCAAATTATTACACAGAATTAAAATGAAATAATAAATACATATTTGAACATTTAATTAAATTAATTTAATGTTTTACTTGGTTTTATAGTTAGCATGTTAATTATTTTTGCATCATATATACATATGTTTGCATTGGCTTTCAAGTGAATTACAAAGTTTACAATTCATGTGTAACATTTGGTGAGTCAAACAAAGAGAAAAACTTGTAAAAGTATGAGGAAAAATGTCGTCAATGTTTAAATTCATGCATATTTTTAAGGAAAAAAAACAGACTTAGCAGTATCCACTGGCAGATATCATTGTATGCAGAAACAATTGTGTAGAAAATCCAGATAAAAGTTCAAATATCAATCCATCCAACACATATATATATCACAAATGCTGCAAAAGTCAACAGATATCCAACAAAGAACAGATTATCAATGATTGCGGCCACCCTTCGGTAGCATCTAGGCTTCTTCTCACTGCCAGCTTCCTGTCGAGCGGCCTTCATTTCCTCCAGGATCAGCTTCAGCAGCTCAGCATCACCGAGTTTACCCAGAGGGAAAAAACTCTGCTCTGGTTTAACTTGTCCATTCTCTTCTTCACCCTCTTTAAATCATTAAAATATAACTAATCAACATCCATGTAATAATTTAACTCTAAATACAAATAGTACAGGTTTGTATTCTTAACCTACAACTAGGACTGTGTTTAATGTTTATTTCAGTCATTAGAGATTTGAAGTAGACATACAGATCTCTGATAGTCCGGTAGACTCTCTTCAATTGGGGAACTAAAGTTTCAGCTGCTGTGGTTCATTTTCACACTGCACTATGTCGAACGAACCAAACCCTTTGAGCAACCTGTTCCCCTCCTGGCCTTTGGGGGCGCTGCACCAAGAACCACTGAAGGAAACGACTCAAAAATCTCTGCAGACACTGAGAGCAACTTCCTTCTTCACCAGATGGAAACAAAAATAAAGTGGGGTCAGATTTTAGCGGTAGGTTAGTGGTAAATTAGTGCGTTTGTTTTGGTTGAATTTACCCAGAATGCCGTGTGCTGTAGTCAAACTCTGGTCCTAGTACAAACCTCGATCCCAGTTCGGTTGAAGTGAACTCTGGTTCAGTTTAAATGCATTTATGAACAGCAAGCGGACCGGAGACCACTCCAAAAGCAGGAAGTGGACTACAGAGCAGGGCATTCTGGGTAACAAACGTGCTAGCTTTGCGTTAGTGGGAGAAATGGTTTGTGGTCTTTAGCCAAAGACAATATAGAAATCCTACGGCCTCTAAAATATGACCCCACTTTTTAGTTTCCATTTGGTGAAGAAGGAAGTTGCGCTCAGTGTCTTCAGAGGTTTTTGTGTCATTTCCTCAGTGGTTCTTGGTGCAGCGCCCCCACAGGCCAGGAGGGGAACAGGTTGGTCTGACTCATAACAGAGAGGAAGAGAACCACAGCAGATGGAGATGGAGCAGATGATGGAGTTTTGGTCCCAAATCAAACCGAGTCTACCGGACTATCAGTTGTGAAGACACCGCACTTGTCTCATAACTTCAACAATGGTCTTATTTCTGTGAATAAATTATTTGTAAACAAATTAATTTAATTTATTTTTTAAGAAACATTCACTAAGAACATACCTTTGTGAACTTTGATGTCCTTTTTCATGTAAATGTTCTTACTTTCTTCATGACAACAAGGATCCAGGTTAAGTAGGAAGCTCACCAGCATGGATTCAAGCACACTGAGCCACACCAAGGTGAACACTGCGACACACAGGTTGGCTGGAAAAACAGACATTTAATACAGCTGTGTAGGCAATAAACCAGTTAATCGCACAAAACATTAAAACGAGAATTTCCATCTACATGATTTATTGTCAAAATTGAGGAATTACAAGCTCTTATAGCGTATGTGTAAGTTAGTTCTGTCTAGTTTCAGATATATGCACTAGAAACTCGAGCAAAAATACTTGATAAAATTTTGTGTTTTTGCAGTGCGGCTTCTACTCACCAATCACCGGCAGGTCTACTTCTGTCGAGGGTAAAATGTCCTTCAGAATCAGCAGTAAGACGGAGATGGACAGGAGCACAGTCACTTTAAAGCCAAACTTTTCACCCGAGTCCACAGAGATGAAAAAAGAAGCCAAATCCAGGAACAGCAAATACACCAGTGGGATGACGAAGTTTATGACATAAAGAAACGGTTTTCTCTCCAATGTCACCTGAAAGAAACGCCAGATTGGGGTCAGATGGACTTACGGAAAATGAACAAACTTTCCGTGGATGTGTTCTTACGATGTAAGAAAGTGTGCTGTGATATCTCCACCCGTTGGTTATGTTACCACTGACTAATTCGATGTCTTTCAGACCCCATTCTCCCTGAGTGGTCATGAATTGCATGGATGTGACCATCAGAACCGAGTCGTTTGTGGCTGATCCGAGGACCAAGCTGTCCACTGTGCACAGGACAGAAAAACCTTTAATTCATCCTGCTGATTCTATCCTGGATGCTAATCTGACAGTCTGTGTTTTACCGCCATTGTCAATGGACATAAATGTGATGTTGCAACGTTGCGAATCAAAGGGGAACTTGTAGAGGTTGAAGCGGCAGGTGAAGGTCAGCCTCTGGCGGAGGAAGGTGAACATAGAACCGTTGGGATACACGATGACCCAAGGACCTTCATGAATGCTGCCATCATCAGAGGCACTGAAGGCAACAGAAGAGGAAGCAACTTTAGACTCAGATAACATCTAATGTAGCATACAGTGCTGAGAAAAAGCATTTCCTCTTTCACAGGTCTTCTATTTTTGCCTTTGTCACGCTTACATGTACTAGATTGTCAGTTAAATAATAATATCATAAAAGGAAACACAAAAAGCAGTTTTTAAAAAGCCATCCAAACCAACCAGATGCATTGCACATAGTTTTAATGTTGCATAAAATGTTAGAATTGCAACTAAAATGCAGATATAAACAACAACAGATGGACTTCGGTGCAAAACCAGTAAGTGGGCGAGAGTTGAAGTTAGTGGGACAGGATATAGAGGATGCAGAAATGCTGCCTCGTTGCCAGTTCTTATGTTGAGGCAACAGCTGTTGAATGTACCTAATAAAGTAACTTGTAATCTAACTTAGTTACTTTTAAAATCAGTCAGTTAAATAACTAAGGGTGTTTTTTACACCTGATAAACTCAGTTTGACTGCTTACCAAAGTTGCAACATTTGTTCCATTTTCAGCTTCTCTTTCTCTCTGCTCTCAGTCAAACCAACCAAACCCTTTGAGCAACCTGTTCCCCTCCTGGCCTGTGGAGGCGCTGCACCAAGAATTACTGAAGGAAATGACACAAAAACCTCTGAAGAAGACACTGAGCGCAACTTCATCTTCACAAATGTAAACAAAAATTTGAGGATTTGAGGTTGAAGAATTTATCTTTTGTCCTTGATAAAAGACAATGAGCCATTTGTCCTGCTAGCACTAAGCTAGCACATTTGTTTTGGTTGTATTTACCCAGAACTCCCTGCACTGTAGTCCACCTTGTGCTTTTGGAGTGGTCTCTGGTTTGCTTAGCGTTCACATATTCATTCAAACCATACAGAGTTCACTTCAACCGAACCCACACCGAGGTTTGTAGGACCAGAGTTTGCTTCTTTGGTCAGAGTTCCCATAGAGTTCATTAACACCTCTCCAAAAAAACTGGACTTTCTATCAAATGGTCTGGAGTTTGATTGAAGCGGGCCAAATGGCTTCCAAATGGTATGCCATTCCCAAAGTGCATCTTTATACTTCCATCTAAATGAGGACTTTATATTGACTTCCATCCAATTTATTAACAACCCAGTGACTAACCCAGATAATTTTCCAAATACAAACTAACCAGAACTAAATTCACACCAGACACGTGAAATCCACTTTAATCAAACTCCAGTCCATTTGCCTAGAAAGTCTGGTTTGTTTTGGTGAGGTGTGAATCTGTAATCAAACTCTGATGCAAACCAAAGAAGCGAAGTCTGCTGCGCCTACAAGCCTTCATCTGGGTTCTGTTTAAGTGAAATCTGGAATCCATATGTGAATGTCAAGCGGGCCAGAGACCGCTCCAGAAGCAGGAAGTAGGCTACCACGCAGGGTATTCTGGAATGGACTTACAGAACCAAAACAAAAGTGCTAGTCTAGCCATGGCGGGAGAAAACAAGATAAATCTTGGAACCCCTGAAATCTGACACAACTCCATTTTTGTTTACACTGAAGAAGAAAGTTGCGCTCAGTGTCTTCTTTAGAGGTTTTTGTGTTGTTTCCTTTAGTGGTTCTTGGTGCAGCGCCCCCGCAGGTGGGGAGGGGATCAGATTGCTCAATTAGTTTGGGTCGTTTGATCAAAAGTTGCCATTTTGGTTCCTAAAAAAGTGTCAACCAGGAAAATTAAAACTTTCCACAAATGACCTCTCTCTGTCAATGGAAATGGTTCGCAATATGCATTATATACAAGTACACACACACGCACCCACCCACACATACACACACAAACTCACTCTTGTTGAATGATTATTTCCGGGATCCAGAGTTTTGACATGGGAATAGAAACCTCGTGTATCCCGCAGAAGTCAGATTGATTCCACCTTAGAAATTCATTCGTCCAATACTTGTGAGAAAAAACAAAAGCTGAGCTATACAGAGTGTTTCTAGCACTTACAATTTAGTAATGATGAATATATTTACATTTACAAACGTCATTTCATCAGGTTGAATGAAATGTTTAACAGACTAGTGAAAAATCTTACCTTCGTGACCCAAATGTGACTTGTGACAGTTTGGCTCTTCTCATCCTGCAGACGTCAATACGTTACACATGTCAAAGAAACCTGTGATATAATTTAGCTGTTGTGCTAATTCCTGCATACTTACACTGACATTAAGTGTGGTGATGTTGATTAATGTGTAATGTCCAAATCAAATAAATGCATTAAAATAGAAAAAAAAAAAAACTATTTGGACTTGCCTAAATGATTTGAATGAAACAGATAAAGAGGAAACTTACAACCCCTAAAATGCCGTACAGCACCATATCCAGGTCCACTTTGGTGGTGGTGGTCCAGTTTTTCACTGGTCGGATCATTTCTAGACCCGTATCTGATGCAGTCACGTTTAGGTGTTCCAGTAGACCATAGTATGTGCAATCTGAAGACAGACTGCTGCAAAAACCTGCTGCAAACAAGACAACAAAATCCAGATGTGAACACGAACTCAAAACATTATTTTATCTCATGATTCCTACTTGCAACATAAACATTTTTAAGTAACGGACTTACCAGCAAATATCACAAAAGGAAAAATCCGTAGAGCTGCCATGACTCCCTTCAGTTCAGTTCAATCCGAGCGAACCTTTATAAACCGGGAAGCTGCTTACATAAAAGCAGCAACAAAAAAAGTGCAAATGAGGCTTTGATGGAGCCTTTTAAGTGCATCTCCTGTTTGTTCGTCTCATCTACAGGAAACAAAATAATAAACCCTTCAAGCATTTCAATTGTTCTCCAGCAGCTGCAGGAAAAAGTCAACATTTGAGTTTGACACCATGTGGGAGGTTTTTATTCAGGTAATGAAGCTTAAGTTGCCTGTGACTGCGCTTTAATTAAATGGATATATATTACATTACTGTTCACATAACGCTTTAAACGGATGTAAAGCAAATGAAAACTAGAACTTGTAAATTTGGGAAATATTCTGTGAGCATATTTGGTATCTTAAATTTTTGGTTGCAAAACATAAAACAGTTTGTAACATCTTGAAACTTCAACAGTATCTTTTCAAGGACGTACAGACCAATTTTGAGAAATTTACAAGTTACCTTTGAGATTTTATTAAACATTCTGGGGTACTTTCTCAGAACTTACAGGTCAGTCTTTTGAAATTAACAAAGTTACTTTATTTTCTAAGCAAATGTTACTCTATCAGAATACAACTTTAGGATTCTGATAGAGTATATTACTGATATTACAGAATCCAAGGGTTGTGTTACAGTACTTGCAAGCTACCTTACTTTCTGGTAATCCAGAGATTACCAGAAAATAAAAAAACAATTATAGCAAATCCCAAGAAAAAAACAATTATAGCAAAATCTACACGTATTTCATGTGACTGAGGTCAAACTGTTGTGTTCACAGCCAAACAGACTTTAAAAAGAAACTGGAAGAAGAGTTAAAAGGAAATAAACGATATAATAAAACTGCAACAAGTCGAAATGAAAATAGAATTTGGGAAAATCTGTTCACTTGGTTTAAAAGGATTTTATTTATATAGCACATTTTCAGCAACAAGGCAATACAAAGTGCTTTTCAAAAAAGCGTTCATACTGGATGGACGTCATAAATGTGTGATTTGAATTTATACCTCTGGTATCAGATCATTTAATGTCAGCGGGTGCTGTTGACTTCTGTGTAACGCGTTCTGCTCTAACGCTGTCTCTCCCCCAACATTCCTAAAATTATTAAAAATGCTTGAGCACAGTTTCACAAATTAAGACAATTCCTCTTCCTCTCACATCGTGACCAGAACCGATGGTAGTCCCCTTCGACATTTGTTGGAAGGACGTTGCTAAAAAGGAGGACCGAAGATTTAAGGCTTTAATTCGAGAATTAAAATGTGGCTAACTTTGAAATATGTGAATATTTTACATATTTTTTTAAAACGTTTACATTTTTATCTAATTAATTGCTTTTTTTTTTTTGCTGCATACAAAGGTCCCCAGCCGGAACCTTTATTGCGCGTTTCTGGTACGCCCGCTAATCTGACGCAGCTCCTCTCTGGGGGTAAATCTTTGCTTCTAAACCAATCTGAAAAGACTATTTCTGTGTTCATGTTGTACCAGAAGGATTTAGCTGATCAGCGAAGCTGTTCAAGACTAAAATAGTCTCTCAATGTTAAACATGTAGCATTAGCTAACGCTAATGTCGGCGTCCACAGCGCACGTCTTTAAAGAAGCTCCACGAATGATTAGGACTTATGGTCGATTAACCGAAATAACACTTTAAAAACATTACATATGTCTGGTGTTGAGCTCACGTCTGTTTATTCAACAATCTAGCAGCAAAAATGTTCAATTAAAAATGTTGCTTATTTCGTTTTGAAATTAATTAATTACACACTGCAATTTACTTGATTACTACAGGTAAACAATGATTTAATAATAATAAAAAAAAACAGGTGATTCTCATGATATTATTCGTCTGTTGGCAAAAAAACCAAACAAAAGAAAAACAAGGTAAACATTTGCGTTCTTTGCAGGTTTCTTGGTACAAGTGGGGAAAAAAGTGAATTGTTTCATTTGAAAACTTGAAAAAAAATCTGTTTTTTTTTCTTTTTTTTTTGTAAAGGTTTAAAAACTCCCGGATGGATGAATCTCAGGGGTAGACGTCCCTGGGCAGCTGGAAGTCCTTGAAGGTGTAGAAGGAGATGTCCCCGTGATCCACGGCGGCGTAAACGACGGGAACGTCGCCACTCTGAAACGAAAGCTGCTTGATGACTCGCAAATCAGGAACAGGACCGTCAAAACTGGAACAGAGGAAGAAAGACGATCTGCAGCATTTAGAAAGTTAATCAGCAGCTGGAAAGACAAAAAACAGACAATACTGAACATTTTCTGAACAAAAAGATTTAATTCAGTGGTGTCCAAAGTTTTTGCACCGTGGGTCAAAATTACCAAGTTAAAAGCACAATTATTTATTTTTCAGTTAAGAAATGCAAAATTATTTTATTGAGAATTATTTCTTTAAAGCAAAAAAATCTTAATAAACATGTCTATTAAAAGAAAACTTGTTTTGTACCCAAGATTTTCTACTTGTGGTATAAATTTGAAAATCTCACACAAAGAGAAACACAAAAAGTCTCCGTCTGCATCAGCTCCATTTGATGAGGTCACACTTTGGACACCTCTGATTAAACCGATTTTTTTCATCAGAACCACAACAATGGATGTGATAAAAATCGTGTTGATTGTTTCATTGGCAGGGGATCCTGAGTAAACGATGACTCAGGCCGTCGCCGCTTACCTGCAGACGCACATGCGGGCGTACGGCTTGCCCGGGTTGCTCTTTTTGAAGTCAGCCACCGAATCCGGCTGGTAAACATTGAAACAAATCCTCCATTCCTCCGAACCTTTTAACCTGAGCAGACAAAGGGACATCCATTTCTCCTGAGTGATGCAACATTTCATCACCGCTGGCGTTCACCGGAGCACGCGGTGACAAGCGCTGCAGCCGGATCTTTATGGCTCTGGAAATTAAAGATTGTAAACTGTGACAGCGGCGGGACGGGCTGGTATCTGATTTATCGTCTCCTTTCAGAGGTGACTCGGAGCTGATGGCGGCTAATTGCGTTTAACAGGAAGGTCATGTTTGTTATTATAAAGCATAACAATGTGGGCGAAACGCACAGCGCTGCCGCTGATTAACAGCTAATCCTTAATTCCAAACCAGGAATTATTTCCAATTGATATTTCTATAAATCTAAATTATAGTTACATATATATTGTTTGGAGCATAAATACATATAAATACAATTTTTAAAATACAGTATCATGATCAAACGTTAAATTTATATAAAACTAAGTCTTTATATGTGGCATAAGTGGGCCAAGATTTATATTTATAAAAATATATGATGTTATTTTGGCACAAATATGGCAATAAATAAAAACAAAATTAATTAAGCATAAATTTTCCTATATACATTTTATTATTTCTAGTAAAACCGATTTATGAAAGTCCACTAATTAAAAAAAGCATATTAATGTAAATTAAAGAAAAGGAGGATGATCTAAAGACCTTTACAGATAAGAGACAAAAAGATTTAAAAATTTTAATGTAATTTGTTTTTAAGAAATTAACTAATAATTAATAAAAAATTAACAACTTAGAAAAAATATAGAATTAATAGTACAAGTACTAGTTCTAGTGAAAACAATTTGTAATCAATATTAGGGAATTACTGACTTTAAACAAGCTCCTTATTCCAAGTACATTAGGATATTTGCACTTGGAACTACACCAAAGATTTTGTGTTTTTGCAGTGTACGACTCCTCTGCAGCATCTTAAAGGGGACATTTATAGCATAATCAAGTAATTGTTTCCTTCAGTTGTTATAAAAATGCCATATGACTCAAATATGACAAATTTTACTTCCTAATTTAACACCTTGAAATTGGGCCTCTGTCTCTTTAGAAACTCCTGTCCAGCATCCCAACATGGCTCCTCTCTTAATAAAAGCTGTCAAATTGTTTGAAACGAAATAAAAACATCTAATCACGTCTTTTAAGGTAACATTTTCTTGGTACCTGGCTGCTCCCTCCAGCAGGTCAGTCGATTTAATCACGCTGATTTTCTCCAGCAGCTCAGCTGAAATAAAACAGATAATCTCAGTTTGTAACCAGGAGGACAAAATCCTCGGATCCGGCCTGAACTCACCGGTGGAGATGGGCCGAGTCGGGTCATGTAGAGGCTGAACTTCCCCGCTCCATAAGTGAGCGGGTCGGCCTTGCCGCTTCGCCTGCCGCCGCTCCAGCAGCTCGTGGTACTCCGCCCAGTTCCTGCACCTCTGGACCTGAAAACCTGAGAATTACTCCCACAGAAACTGGAAACATCCACGTTTTATTCCTTCGTCCGGATGATTTCACCTCTCTGTCTTTGTTCACATCCCGCCGCCGCTGCCGTCTCTGCCTCTCCTCCTGCGCAGACATTTTCACTTTCCGCAGATTTATCCTCCGCATCCAGGGGGCGACGTCGCACACGCCAGGCGTGACGCCGCCGGGAAGCAGCGAGGCGTCCGGGGGGTCCAGGCGGCCGGCGGAGCCCAGATCAGGGAAACAGATGGAGCTGAAGTCCCAGCGCTGGGAGCCAGGGGCCGACCTTTGACCCGCCTGCCGCTCGGGAACATCTGCCATCCACCAGGTCCTGGCCTGAACTTCACCTGCAGCACCGGAGGAGGAAGTCTGAGGCGGCGCTGAGGCCACCAGGTGGGACTCAGGTAGTTTATCATCCTCCTCCATTTCCTCAGCCTGAGACTCTGCTGCTGTTTTACTGAGACGACAGAAAGAACAAACATTTAAAAACATTTAAAATGTCACAATTTAAACTGCTAAATTAATCAACTTCTTCAAGTTGGGTCACAACTAATGATTAGTTTAGCCAACAGTTAATCAATTAGTTCTTTTATTTTTATTTTTTAAATTATTTTAGCTATTGTGTAATTGACCTTTTTGTGATTTTTTTATTATTTATTTCTTTATCAATTATCGTTGTTGTTGATTAATCTATCGATTATTATTTTTGATTTTTATTCACGAATATATAAGTTATTTATTAATGTATAAACTATTATCTTTAATTTGTTTCTTTTTCACGATTATTTTAGTTATTGATTAATCGTTACCTAAATTATACAGACTTTTCTGACATGAGCAAATAAAAATTTATGTTTTGAAAATATTTTCCCTTCATGAGAAAAAATTTATTTGAATAAAAATTGTTTTTTTAGACAAAACAATTTTTTCCAACGTAAAATATTCCATTACAGAAAAATTTGTCATTACAATTCCAAAAGTTTTGACCACAATTAATTTATTTTACTGAGATTAGTTTTTGTTTGATTGAATAAAACTGAGACAAATTTACCCCCAGTAAATGATCAGAATGATTTACTAACTGTCTGACCTGGATGTGGGCGTCGGGCTGGGGCTGCGTTTCCTCTTCAGCTGCCTCCCCCCGCGGTCCCGCGACCGAGGCAGGTTCAGCTGCCGGGCGTACGGCGACGGCTCGCAGCTGAAAGGAAGCAGAGAGAAAACCAAACAATCAGCCTGCAGAACCCATAAAGACAAACTCACAGAACAACCAGACTAAAAGCAGAAACTTCAGAATAATTCCTCTATCACAAACTGCACACATTAATATACCTCTGAAACACCAAAAATATGATTATTTTTAATCATCTGGAGCAAATTACACAACTACATTGGGACTAAAACTGAAAAAATATTTAACTTTTAAGACCACAACAAATAAAGTCCTTATTGGGCCTCATTAAATTCATTAAAATGGCTGCAAATGTTGTTTTTATTAATCACTAACTTGCTTAAGACTGAAAGATAAAACCTTTCTGCTTTAAATAAATTTTCTTTAGGGCTGAAACGATTAATTAGATTAATCATGACTAATCCATTATTGAAATAATCATCAACTAATTTAGTTGATGTCATTTGCTGAATAAACAACATGTTCGGAGTAGTAATTACGCCAAAATTGCTCAAAAATATAAATGCATTTTGCATTTAAGATAAAAAATAAAAAGTTTGTTTTAAAATATGTTTTACCCAAAACCCTTTAAGTGGCAGATTTAGCTTCACCTGGTTCTAATTCACTAAAATAATTCAGTTTATTTTCTGAATTATTTGTTGATTTGCATCTTTTAACATATTTCTATTAAGTGGTTACATTAAAAATATATAGAACACGATTCATTGATTGTCAGATTAATCGATTACGAAAATAATCGATTTGTATTTTAGAGATCTAAAACCATTAGAAATACATTAAAATCAATAATACAGTTTTATCCTAATTAGATTTTTTTAAGTGCTGATTGAACTTTTTTTTTTACACTTTAAAACAAACAACGGAAAGTTTTCCACCCTCAGATTCGGTTACCTGGGATCAAACCTATGCACCACATATCCGAGCCGCTTCAGATGACCGAACACCTTCGATGCAGAGGAAGAACGATCAGATCGGCGCAGACATGAATGTTCCAGCGTTCAGAGTCATGACTGCACCTGATACTGCTGCAGGCCCACAGAGTCTGAGGACAGGAACGCCTCGTAGCCGTCCTGGATGGACAGCGGCAGGTCCTGGTGGAACACCTGCAGGTTGCCCTGAAACACAAACACGGTCAGCCAGAGGCGCCATTACAGCCAAACCTGCGCAGCATCTCACACACTCACACACTCCATCAGGTAGAGCGCCTCTTCAGGGAGGAGGAACTGCTTCCCTTCTGCAGAGAAACCCATCGTCTGCCAAAACTTGCCCTGAAAAAGAAAATACATATACAAAAAATAAAAACAAAACAAGCATGATTAGCTTCTAGAAATAACAAAGTTACAATTTGTAGCAAAATCTGAAATGATTTTTACATCTTTTGCCCCCCCCCTCCACTGTTCAACTTTAAATAACATCAGAATGAAACAACAGGAAAAAAAAAAATCTGCAAATTTACTACATTTTTAGATAAAATGTATGTTTCCATCAATACAGACAAAAAACAATAAAAAATATATTCAACAATAATTTTAAAAGCAATTATAGAAACTAATAGAAAAGTAAATAAAATGAGAATAAAATAAAATTTGAATAATAATTAAAGATAACACAAAATAAAGAATGCTTAAAATAAGTATACCTAAAAACTACATAAAATATAGAAATAAGGAAAAAAATAAATTATTCAAAAGTAAATAGCACTGTGGAAGATTAAAAGAAACAATTAAAACTGAAACAATATCAAATAACTCCCATTGCAGAAATAAAAAGAAATGAAAATCAATCTACATAAACTGAGGAAGTAACGCTTCATAAATCAAAACATAAAATGAAATAAACCATTCAGAAGAATCAAGAAATAAAATGTTGTCAAATTAAAGCAAAGACAAACAAGCTAACAGAAAAGTAAACTACACGCTGTTGAAGAAAATGCAAAGAAACAGAATTTCCTAAATAAAACTAAAAATTATTCAAAATAGAACACAGAGTAAAATTAAGATAATTTATTCTGTTTCTGGCTGAAAATGCAGTTTGGTGTGCTCTGGGTCGGAACAAAACCAAAAAACCCCATAAAAATAAAAAAAATAATATCATAAAACTGTACAAAATAGAACTATAGTTTTAAAAGACAATATCAGAATAATTATTGTAACTAAAATACAACAAAACAATAACATGTAAGAAAATCTGAAAAGATACACCTAAATAATACAATTACATTCAAAAAAAGAGCATATAAAATGTAATAATGTAAAAAATAAACTAGCAATAATAATAATAAAACAAGTCTAGATTGATTGCATAATATTCTAAGAAAGAAATGTGACAAATGTAAAAAACATTTCTGGCTTGTTAAGAGTTTTACTGAATAACAAACTTTGCAAATCAAACATTCTTAAGTTATATATTTAGCTATTTAGTACAGAGCTCCAAAAGTCTATCTTTTTCCCAGCATGCACTACTTTTCAGACAAATAAACAGCAAAAGGTGAATTAAAAAAACTCACAGCAGGAGTCTGAAGCTCCACAATCCGCTCACCGGGACTCCAGATGGCTTTCACCAGGTTTCCTCTGCAGAGACAGAAAAACAGACCAAACTCAGCTAAAAACCTTTTTCACCACCTAAAAATGATAAAAAAAAGCCACTGATTTAAAGTGAGTATTTCGCTGACAGCCTCTCGACTCGCTCCTCTGAAATGAGACTCCAGTGTTCATCCAGGCTCTGCTGCAGCCGCTGCTTTTGCTCGTCCGAGTCATCGGGATAGAAATCCTTCTGCCCTCGGGCCGGGATCTTATGGCTCCTGGAGCGGGCCGCAAACAGCTCACATGGACTGCAAGTTATTTACAAACAGAACAACTAAACTCAGCGACAGCAACTTCCTGTTTCAGACAAAACCCACCAATAGCTACAAAGTGCAACCTGCAGAGTGCCAGGAAGCTCATTGGCTCAGATATTCCTATAGCACAATAACTATATGTTAATAAACACACATTGACATTAAACGCATTGGTAGCTTTCTGCATTAAGAAATTAACCACTAGATTAAAGGTGTGCAAGAGAGAATTTTTTTTTTTTATTTATCGTAAAAATGAAAAAAGTCAAAATAAAGTGCAGTTTATTTTGATTTTCCCACACTTAAATTTTATTTAATCCTTCCAAAAAAATCATAATTTATCAGTATTACTGCACATAACAAGTACTTTGAACATTTAAGATGCAGGAAGCAACTGGTCTTCTCTAAAACATTTTTTACTTATTTAAAATAAAAGCAGCTAACAACTTTAACTTTCAGGATATAAAACAAATGGGTTTTTTTTATCCATTAAAGTCACATTTTTATTGAATACTGCAATAAAAATGTGAAAAGGAGGTAAACATACAGCAGAGTTGTGTGAAAGAAATGATCACAATATTGAGCATTATGATAATTATTACATTACGGTTTCAAACTAACCATCTAGTTTCTAAGATCACATCTGTTTCAAGCAAACTTAAAGCACAAATTAAAATAATTAATCAAACATCTAACTTATTCTCAAAAATTCTCAAATTAAACGCTGAAAAATTCAACACTTTATGGGATGTATGGGAAATGACACTTTTAAACTAGCTTTGCAAAACTAATTTTCTGTGTTATTGAATTTCATGGCCTCATTATTAACATTTTCTCCCTTTATGTTGTTGAAATAATCGTTTTATTGTCGAGTACTTAGTATGTACACCTAGTGAAAATATTATAAAAAATATTACGTGTTCAACGGATCCTGCAAAGCTTAACAACATTAATCAACATAACCAAATTTATACAAAAATAAAAGAAACACAACTTCAAGGTGCATTAAGAAAATTTAGAAACACAGATAAAACCTTTGCACACCTAACTGGATATGTGACTTTGACATATGTCCATCACCTATTATTTAAAAACAACAACTCTCTGCACTATGAATCATTTGATTATGATTCACTGCAAAGAAATGTGACTAACTTTAGACCATGTTGACGAGAAAGCAGTTGAAATCATGTTCAAATCATCCGAAAATCAGAGACTAACATCCCCAAAAGACAAAACTAATATTTTAAACCTTTTTATTACCTTATAATTATTGTAATTATACTGAATCAAACCTTAATATTTCATTGAAGAAGTTCTCTCCGCTTTCTGGCTTGTTTTGGTCCGCCATGACAGTCTGTCCACCGGCCGCTACTGCTTCCTGCTGTCTTCCGGGTCCTAACGCCCGCCCTGTTCCATCATAAAAATAGTTAGAAATACGGCCACAGGAAGGCGTCAAATCACAAAAAAAACATTTCGTGGTTTTTAAACTATATTTTCTTCTGGATATTGTCTGTATAATATCTTTAAATAATTATATATTTTAAAATACTATTTATAAAAAAATAATAATTTAATATGTGTGAGATTATAGATGATAAAACTGCTAATCGATTTAGTTTAAATTGTTTTAGTCCAACCATGTTAGTGATCCATCGGCTTGAAAAGTTGTACTTTTTATTTATTGCTCCACAAACCAGAATACCCAAAGCATTTAGGTTTTATTTATAGATATGAGCAAATTCAAGTGGAATTTTCTCTTGGGTTAGCAGTGCTTGGAGCTCATGAACGTTTTAATCCACGTCTTACTAGAAAAACTAAAATTTGAGTGCCAAGTCTTGCAGTATGTATTTTCAACTCAATGAAGTTGATAGTTATATTAACTCATGATATAATGATCATTTCAGTTATATCTTTATGAGCATTGATTTTTTTCTTGTTTATGCAAGACAGTTTTGTCTCTCTTGAACTTTTTGGACAATTCCCCTGACATTCAACAACACGCTACAGTCGAGCGTTTTAGGGTATTCTGTCTTATGCAACTAATAAAGCCTTTGATCGGATTCTCTAAAATATTCTATGTTGTTTAATTGCAGCTTTGGGAGATAACTAAGTGTAGTCATAGGACACTGCTTCAGGGTTCATCTTTTTCCAGAGTGTAAAATGTTTGCAACTTTGATCTGTGCTGGATTCATATAATCTTATTTTGCTTTTTATTTTATTCATTCAATAATAAATATTATAGTTCACTAAACAACTAAAAGAAATCATTGAAAATTTCAGTTCTCTTTAAATTGTATTTGCCTTCTGTCTTTACAAATCTGTTTTGAATATTGTTTGGTAAAAAAATGTATATACTTTGTACATAAATTTTAAAATATTGTATTCTATCTTCTAAAATAATTTTTCAGTTTCAAATTTTTTTGTCAGTTTCAAACCTGGACTTTGAATTTTGTACAATAGAGCAGGGATGAAAATTCAGTTAAAGTTGAATTTAACGGAAATATGGGTTCAAAGAAATTGCAGAACCTAATTGGCATATTTTGGTTTCGGGTCCACCTTGTCGATATTTTAAAGACTGGTTTCTAAGTTTTCTCAATTTATGAATAATTTTTAAGAAACGACTTCAAAGTCTGAAATGGCTGCCATATAAAACTTTGTGAAGGTTTCAGGCCATTCTGACTGTTCTGTTCAGTTATGTCTGTAGTTAATCTGCTTTAACTACAGACATAGTTAAAGCATGTCTGTAGGGAAAAGTGACAAACTGGCCACTTTTCCTTTTCTGCTACATTATTTTCTCTTCTGTTATTAATGTTTTTCATTTACATAAAGGACTCCTATCTCAGTTCTTCTGTTTTTTAACTTCTGTTTTCTCAAATCCTCAATCAGTTCCTCTTAAAAGGAATATTTTTCCTCTGTATTGTCACTTTGTGCTCGTCTAGGGAAAGAAAAAGGTTCAAAACTTACATAAATGACAAGATAGCATAACAAAGACGGTAAATTTGTGGGTAAAAAGACCTGGTTTTTAGCCTGATTAGCTAGGCACGGACGGGGTTCGAACCCGCGATCTTCGGTTTACGAGACCGACGCCTTACCACTTGGCCACCGCGCCTACCCAGAATTCTCGGATGTTACAATATTATTTAATGGCATAAATAGCCATAGTGATTGTTCCGTTCCAGATTTTTCAGTATTATTCCTTGAAGATTTACATCTAGGCAGCTGCACATGAAGTTGGTCCACAATCAAAGCTGCAGACTGACTCATGTTGCGCCCCGGCCGACTTAACTCTCTGTAAAGAGAGTAAGTTTATTACTCTAAAGTAATAAAATCAAAACCATCCTCTTATAAATTCGACAATCAGTGCCGAATTTTTCCACAAATTCCATTACTAACTTTGAGATATCTTAGATGTCAATATATGGATTTTATTTTGGATTATAAGGTGAAATCCTTAAAATGTAAACTTTGGCAATAGGCATCTTGAAGGGAAGGGGAACGTTGACAGTGGAGCACACCCGGAAGTAGATAGTTCACAACAGATTGGATTTCAACATTTCTGCTGCTGTCATCTGAGAATGTAATGCTCGGGGAAACACGTTTGGGACGGTGGATGGATATTTATGGTCTTCGTGATATTTATGACCTAACCGTGCTGTAAGTAATAAAGCTTAAACGTTTGTTTTAGCTAACAGAGGTGTTTGCTAGCAAACATGTGGCTAATTAGCACAGGTACAATACAGAAATGACAACATCGTGAAAAAGTTCAATATTTTTTATTAATTATTTCTGAAAGAAACACAGATTCACTACACACAACGTGAAATCTTTAAGCCTTATTTTCTTAACAATACAATACAAAGTAAACTCTAAATTCAGTCTCAGAAATTTAGAATACTACATATAATCCAGTTAAAAATTACGTTTTAAACAGAAATACCAGGCTTGTGACGAGTACGTTCATTTCTATGAACTCTGCTTGATTGTTGCTCCTTTTGCGTTAATTTCTCTTTGGAGGAGATCAGAATACGGTTCTTCTGAGATGTGATTTCTTGGTTTTCTGGTTTAAAAATGTTCACCCGGAAAAATCAACAGATCCCCATATTTTTTGTGTCAATACATAATTGATAATCGTGTGTGTGTGTTGCAAAATTTCCGCAAAAATTGTCCAAAACATTGGGTTAAAATGATGCTAACTCCCATCTGCAGGTGGCAGTATTTCTTACTTCTCCTCGTCCCTCAGCCTGATTTAATGTAGTCTGTGGTCGATGTGGCGAGTAGTAAAAAGTCACATTTATTGTTATGCAATTTCTGTGTTTCAAAAGTCAGAAATTTGCTTGAAAAAAAAATCTGAAATTTTGAGCTTAATCTATGAAACTTTTTCTTTTTTTCTCTTCTTGAAAAACAAGGAGATTTCTGAGCTCCAAAAGTTAAAAAAAATTGCAAAAGAATTTGAGAAAATTTGAGATTAATCTCAGATGTTTTCTAAAATAAAAAACAAGGAAATCTTATAAGCTCCAAAAGTTGAAGAATTGGCGGAGCAAAATCTGAAATTTTGAGATTAACCTAAAACATTTCCAGAGCAAAGACGGAATTTTCTGAGTTTCAAAAGTCTAAACTTTTTAACTTTTGGACATTTTCTAAGTTTCTAGAAAATGTCCAGTTTTGTTTTTTCTAGAAAATGGTTGGCTTAGGGGGCTCAGAATTACAAAGTTGTTTTCTAGAATATTTTTGAGATTAACCTAAAAATTTATGAGTTTTCTAGAAAATTGTCAACTTTTTAAACTCAACTTTTTAAACTTTTTAATTTCAATGTTGTGTGGTGGAAATTTACTCCTCTTTTTGTTTCTATCTACAGTTGCCTAACATGACGTCTTATTTGAACTCAAATACTGCAAAATTCCCTGTAAATTTTTCTAAAGTAGCTCCAGAAAATCAGTGATTTTGATTGCAAAAAATTCCTAAATCAGTCATGGATTCCTGGAGGAACTGATCAGTGTGAATTGAATTTTAAGACGTACTCATGGAATATATATTTATTCAGCTTTTTCGCGTGGCTCCAGCTGAATCGTTGTGTTCCTTCCAGGCTCTGACGGAGCCACTGCGGCCTGCAGCTGAGCCTCGCCCACCATGCCGCTGGTGGTGGACGCCGTGTGGGCGCTGTGGAGCATCACCGCCGGCATCTACGACTACTTCCACACCAGCGCCATGGAGGAGCGGATCCACACGCTGGAGCACGTCCTCTCCATCCACCAGTTTGTGATTGCAGGCCTGTCGGCGGGCCTTGTCCTGCTCATGGCCTACATACTACTCAGAAAACACTAAAAACCTCCTGCATGACAGACAGACTGCTCCTGCTGGACATTTGACTGATGGTCCAGTCCTGCTGCTCTTACACGAAACCATGACCGGTTCTTGAAGGAAGCGTGGCACTTTATCTGTGTGACAAGTTTGAAGATCTTTGAAATGTTAATTTATTCATTCATGTTTTAAAACTCAGCTAAGTGCAGTCAGGGAAGAACTCTCCTGTAATCCTGAAAAGTAAAATAGATGCTAATAATGATGAGAGAACATAATTTTTTTTTTTTGTATAAATTTGTTTTTTTATTTCTAGTATCAAGAACAGCGATTTTTCGTGGTAAAAGTCGCTGAATTTACACATTGCCTGTTGAAATACATGAAAGAAGTGAAGCAGTGTAGTGCTGTGCCTTACCTCTGGGGGCGCTGTGTTACATACAGCGGTTGGCGCATGCCCTGTTCTCTTAGCATCGCTAATATACTTCTTAAATAACACATGTTCTATATACGTTTACGTTCCTCAGTCTATATAATATGTTTAATAAATGTGAGTTACATATTTAGTCTTTCTAATCGGCTGTCAATGCGCAGTAAAAGTGCGCAGGGTGAGACAGGAGGTACCGTTTCTCACCGAAAGGAGGCAGTGTTGAGCCCCACAAGTACAACAGGCAACAAGTTCTTTTCTGAAAAGATTGAAAACGGTCAGAAAAATAAAAAATTAAAAGGTAAGATCATACAAAATTTTCAATTTTAATCAGAAAAGGAAGAAGTTAGCCAAAGAAAACATTCAAAGTAAAAAACAAAAAAATCAATGTGACCTGATATTAGTTTATTTTCCTGCTGTTATATTGTTCAGTAGTATGGAATTGATTAAAACACAATTAAAAACTTTATTAAGGGTCAAATCTGAAAAATAAGCTTCTGTTTGGGATTTGTACAAAATGAGTCAGTGTCTCACCAGTTATGATCTTCACCGCAAGTCACTGTCAGAAATGGTTTTTATTTCGGCTCCTCTTAACCCAGAACTGATATCTTGTTTATTATTCTTAGTGATTATCTATAAACTCCAAACTAAAATGCTCTGAGAAAAGTAATCTTGCTTTTTTGTGTCTGTATTTATTTTTAGTTTGTTTAGAGGTTTCTAAGGTTTTATGCACGTGTTGTTTAGTTTCCCATTGCTTGTCCTGTTTGTGCCATGTCTTTAAAACATGTCCTATTTAATTAAATTAGGTTTTATCTGCTGTAACAGGTCAGTCCCCATGTTTACTATCACTGTTCACTCCTCCATCTTTGAGTGAAAACAACTGTAGTTATGATATCAAAGGAAATGTGACTAATAAATGTAATTTTAATTCAGCCTCTGACTTTTTTGATTACTATTTATGTAATTATTTAATAAAATATTTGTTGTTTTGTGCTCATTGCACTTTTTTAATACACAGAGATCTATGTATGAGACTATTTTTATATGATTTTCTCAAAATTAGTCAACGTTTTATACCACAGACCCACAATTTGAATGTTTTTATGTTTTTAGGGCTTAAAATAATAATTTAAAAAACTAAACTTTTGCAGAAAAGATACTATTCTAAAACAGTATCTTTGGCATTTTTAGTTTTATACATGTAAAGTAAACTTATCATATGAAAAGATCCAGCTAAAACAAGCATTTGTTATATTTAGATTTAAAACGCCTGGTTATTATTAGTTATTTAAGGCAGAGATATTAAGAGGCATCTCTGCAGACTCCACACATGCTGGACACAAACTGTTTAGTTTTACCTTCTGGTTGGAGCTATAGGGACAGTTTCTACCAAATATTTTTGAATTGATCCAGCTTTGTTTTTCTTTGGTAACAGCACTGTATATTTATGGATTTAATAAATGTATTAGATTTGTTTATTTTTTTTAGTGATTGCATCATGAAGTATGGATGCTTCTTGATGTTTTCCATCAACAAGGCAAACTGATCTGAAACTTGTCCGCTTCTCTCACATTTCTAAATCTTTCTACTCTGAACTCAGCACTAAAAAATATAAAATTAAAGTGGAAAGAAAAAAAGCACCACACCATCAACATCTATATGAACAAAAGGGAAGTTAATACTTCCTGATACAGATATAGAAATGACTGCTGGCAACATGAGGCTAAACCACTGACCCAAAAACATGTCGAGGACAGAAATAGCTTTTGACTTCATTAGCTGAATGTACCCATTGTATGTTCGCACAGTGAATTAATCTCCAGCTGTGACCAATGAAGGCTGTACCAGGGTTGGGTTTGACCCAGACTGCAGTCTAAAGCTCATTTATTTACATTTTTTGCTTTTTTTGGTCTTATTAGAACCCATTCCAGTGTTTGTTTTGAAACAGTGCAGCTTTAGTTCACATTTTATTTTAAATTGTTGTAGAAAGCGAGCAAAGATACAGATGCATGCAGATTAACTTGATGTAACTATATATTATAAACATTTATATTTGTAAAAATATAAATATTTTAGAGAAATATAGAGGTTATCAAGAAGGATAATGGAAATAATTTGCAGGTATTTAATAATAAAAGCTTATTAACGTATACAGGATTCTACTTGTTTTTCAGAATACCATAAAAATGTCCGGTAATAAAACTAAAACAAACAAAAAACATGTTTTTGCAACACTTTCTTCATAGTCATTCTCCATTTTGGCAATAAGATCTGTTAATTTTATTATTTTGAAGTCTGCGCTGCATTTCAAATGATTTCCTATTATTCTTGTGTTTAGAAAATATATAAATCTGACTGACATAATTTTAGCTTACAGTGAACAGTGATTTTAAAACGCTTTTTGTTTCCTCTGAACAGAGGAGGCGGCAAACGTGCCTCAACTCTGCGCCGCCTGCTTCTGATATCTGCAGCAACCAATGAGAACTTAGCATGTCAGCAGCAAGAGCGGTAATTGGGTAAAGAAATTAGAAGGCGGGATCTCTAAACACGAGTCATCCTTTTGCTGCAGCGTACCTCTTTCAAGTCACTGAAGTTAGAGGAGAAAGGGAGAAATGGGACGATTTGACCCTTCAAAATAAAAGCAGATCGTCCATAGCAGTTGATTTAGTAAATTTATGTAAATGTAAAATAAGCCCTGATCAAATACTGAGCGCATAGTATGTGGACATACTTTGCAGTAGGTTGGTATTTATAGTATTACTATCTTTTTTTTTTTTTTTTTTTAATCTTGGTTTCTATTGTTTTTGCACCTATTTCTACCACACTTTCCCATATGCTTAGAAACTAATGTTCAGTTTTGTTGTCACGATTTTTAATGCTGCCCT
This sequence comes from Girardinus metallicus, assembly GCA_903067095.1. Taxonomy (NCBI): domain Eukaryota; kingdom Metazoa; phylum Chordata; class Actinopteri; order Cyprinodontiformes; family Poeciliidae; genus Girardinus; species Girardinus metallicus. Next base: position 52,835 of record CAEGAE010042710.1, read on the forward strand.
TGATTTAAAGAAGGAATTGTTTGTAAATGTCTTGAGTTATTTTTTAGTGATGATGGTGTTATTTTTTTAAATTTTGTTATGAGTGTTATGTAAGCTCTGTGTACTTATACCATATTCTTAATTTCAGGGAATTTTTTGATGAAATAAATGTTAGAACAATTTGTTAAGATGAACTTGTCTTGTTTAAAGTCAATCGTCGTAAGATGAATTGAATTTTAACCATGCTTTTATTGTGAAAATATTGGTCGGATATGATTAGGGATACATCGGTTAGCTTCCTCCTACTTTAAATCCAACTTGCTAACAGACACTCGGCGACAACAATGTTCATTTGCAGTTAATCATTTGCCTTAAATGGATTATGGGGTTACAGTTTTAACGGTTTTCCCGTTTCTTCGTGTCGCCGCGGGGTTAATTTACCGACATTCTGCGTGGAAACTCGGCGTTGGGGCGATGCTAACCGGTTAGCCCGGGGTTTCCGCCTCAGCTCGCCGGAGGCTGTCCTGTTGTTCCGCGCATTCTTCGACCATCTAACCGCTAAAACAGATTTAATAACAGTTAAACGGAACTCGGTCGCTCCGTCAGTCTCAATTTTAACATTCTAGAAATTTAGCTACATGTCTCTAAAATGAGGACTTGAGTTGAGTTTATCGTTAGCGGTTGCTTTTTTTTTTTTTTCTCTCTAACCACCATCGCTGCCTCTTTTGTTTTGACAAAGGAAGGAAGAGCAGCTGAATTTCTTCTTTTTTTTATTTATTTCTTTGCCACTCCACCCCTCTTCAGGTGGGGGAGCCAGCTCCATTTCTCCCCCAGCCTCTGACCTCCATGGCTCCGCACAAGCAGAGCTCCTCAGGTGGAGGCCACCATCATGTGGGTTTCGGTTCTGGAGGAAAAACCAACGGGTTGTACCAGCCGCCCTCCGCCGCAGCCAAGAAGCCCAACATGCAACTGATTCAGGCCGACCACGAGTTGTTCCTGCAGGCCTTCGAGAGTGAGTCCCAGCTGTCACCGAGCTGCATGTGTACAAATGCACATCTGAGGGCTTATTTTAGCCATACAGGAAGTTTCACTCTGGCCATGCAGTTGTAAAGATGAGGGGAGCAGCTAATGTCAGTCCTCTACCACTAAATCTGAAATGTTAATCTGTAGTAAATGACTTAACTAAGTATCTGTTCCAAATCAAAGGGTATTTCAGTTTAATTCATTAAAGCACAGATATCATAACTGAGAAGACACAAAAATGTTTCAGGCTAAATCAGATCCCCTAGACTGGTCAAAAATAAACTAAGAATATTTTAAAATCATAAAATGTTCTTAGTTTTTGCATCAAAACTGAGAGATAAACAGTGCTTTTTTTTTTTTCTGCTTAGGCAGCTAGATGGAATCCAAATCTGAAACCGGATGACGACTTAATAAACAATATCTGTAAAAAAAATGTTGTTATATTTGTAAAAATGCGACATTTGGTATTTGAATGAGTTTTTGGGTAACTATGCCAATCTAGATGGGATCCAAACTGAAAAACAGTCACACCCAGACTGGTCAAACCTGAATGAAATGACCGTTTTAGGTCCTGTTTTTGATCTGTGAATCTTAACTTTAGGTATAAAAACACAAGAAAATTAGTTTTTTTACAAGTTGAGACTGTTTTTAAGTTTTACACCCAGATCATTATACGTTATACTGTTTGTGAAAATTTTAAAAATCTCACTCTTACTGTCTTATTTTACACTTGAACCACCTTAGACTTGGAATATGCTGCATAAAATAATTCTGTGGGTTTCAGACACCAAAACTAATTTTTTAGTTGAAGACTACTTTATGTTTATGTCTGATCTAAATCTATGATCTAAAGGTACTGTTAATAATCCTAAAATGTAATGGTTTTCTGAATGTTATATAATTTGATGCAGCAACATGTGGAGTAAAACTGCTTGAATGTCTCATTTAATGCAGATGCTTTTGTTTCATTTTTTTATTTCATTGAACTTGTTCCACATTCCAGTCTTTGATTTAGTAGCTTTTATGTCTCTGATTACCCTTTAAAAGGTGGATTAGATAAGTCAGCTTCACTTCCCCCTGAGACTTGGAAAAACCGAGAAATTATAGATGATTTTAAAAGATTGCATAACAAAGTTTTCACATTTTAAAACGGTGTATTTCAGTCTAAATTCAGTGTTGTTCAAGTCTGCACAATATTCAAAACTTTTCTGCAACATCGAATAATCCAGAGTGACCAGTTTCTGTAGTCAAGTTGCACTTGATCTAAGGTGATTTAAAATGCCATGAAACTGGAGTTTTAATAATGTTTTAAAAAGCAGAATAATCCTTCCTTGGTACTAACAGTTTGAGTGCTTCAGATTTGGAGCTTGAGCTCATCCAGTGTAATCCAGATTCCTAGAAAGCGTTGATCTGCTGAGCTGCACCTCGACGGGTTGTTTGGTTTCTGCTGGAATGTGTCTGAATGCTTCGTCGACGGCGCAGCTTCCAGTTTATTGGCATCATCCATTCGACGATACTGATCTGCTTTATTTGCATTCCTCTACTGCGTTGAAGTCTCACTTATCATCCTTTATTCAAATCTCTGTTTGGACGGCCGTCTTCATCTACAAGGCCGTTCCTGATCTGGTTCCTTTACATCTCTGTTTAATAATTCAGGAGCATTTTTATTGCATTGATTTAGAATCGATTCATCGTCTTTCAGTTTTATGTCCTCATTGCTTCTGCTTGTGACATGACGTTCATGGAGAAGAGATGTTTGATCTCGGTGAATCTTTTTCTGATTGAATAAAGTTTGATAAATAAAATGGTGTACAAAATGTGGATCAAAATTCAAATGTCTTCATCTTAGCAGAGCTGATCCAGAGTGTCGGCGCATCCTTACAACGGCTCCTAAATTCATGCATCTAAAATTAAGGCATAAAAATGTCATAAATTTATTAAAAACATGGAAGTTGGCCTTAAATATAAACACTGGTCTTAAATTTTGTCTATTCAAGTTTGTATATTTTTATAGTTTAATATTCTGGTGAGACTTGCTGTCAGGCTAAAGTTTGAGTCGCACACAACGTTCTGTGACTCTAGACGATTGAGGGTAATGCTAACTAGCTGCTAATTAAGTTTTGCTAGCTAGTCTTTTTGCATCTATCATTAGTAAGTTTAAATTATTGTCAGTTGGTTGGAGGAGGTTCATCTTCGCTCTGCATTATAGGTAAAAAAGTTTGTCACTATTATATAAAATATACGATTTGCCTTTGTGCATGTCTGTCGTGAATTTCTTGAATTTCATTCATAAAGGTCTTAAAATGTCATATTTCAGTTGGTAAAAGCTGCTTAAAGTCTGATCATTAAGTTATTTTGAAACCTTTAATGATAACATTAAGTTTCCTGCAGACGTTTTCAACCTAAATGACTCATAATGTGTCGCCAACATGTTTGTTTGCAGAGCCGACACAAATCTACAGGTTCCTCCGCACAAGAAACTTGATAGCTGTGAGTTCTGCCTTTCCTTACAAGCTCCATTACCTGGAGTGCTGGAGAAGAGGATTATTAACTGCATGTGTTTTTCTCTGCTTGTTGCCTTTCAGCCGATATTCCTGCACAGGACGCTCACTTATATGTCCCACAGAAACTCCAGGAGTAACACCAGAAGGTAAGATGTTTGCAGATGGCTTTTAAAAGCAGGTCAACTGTTATCTCGAGTGAAAGTACACCGACATGGCGGCTGCAGGAGGTGGATGGGGGCCGGTAAGATCAGTTAGGAGAAGGAGCGTTTTTCAGTTGGGGCTGCTTTGCATGAAGATCGTGCTGATACATGTGTAGTTTGTGGTTTGCTGCAGTGAAAGGCTGTGAGGTAACAGATGGTGCGGCGCTGGGATGTCGGGGTGCAGAGCTTCTGGGTGAAAAGTGAGCTCAGTTGGTGTAAAACATGTGGCTTAGTGAAGTTCTTTTGTTTTTTCTTCTTTTGGTGGTGTTAGAGGTGAAGTGTTAGTGATCTGAAACTCCTCGGTTTGCTGCGGTGAGCAGAAGATGTTAAAATATTCAGCTAGATATCGCTTCACAGCACAAATATTCTTCTTTTACTCACTGACAACTTCTGGAGTTCATTCGTTCATTCATTTAAAAACAAAAAAAAACTTTGCCTAAACTTTATTTCCTGAGCCAACACTGAGACAGATTAAATTTTTATTCTGATCATACTTTTTATTGTTCTGGTCTCTCACCTAACAGTGCTTTTAATCATCGATTACAGTCAGCTTTTAAAGTTTTACAGACAAATCTTTATCATCTTAAGCTTGTTTTAAATGCATATAAATCGAAGGTTGTTATGTTTCCAATTAGAGATTTGAAAGTCAGGATCTTCCTGTCATTACTACAGCTGAAGATCTGAAAAGTGTAACGGTTTACATATTTTTAATTGATTCTTTCTCTTTCACTTCCTGTTTTCAACAGGTGAAGAAGATTATATTAAAACTAGGGCTGAAACGATTCCTCGAATGATTCCAGTACCTCGATTACTAAAATTCCTCGAGGAAAATGTACCTACCTCGAAGCTTCGTTAATTTGTGTTATTATTATTATTTCCCGCACCGTGTTCCGCCCGGAACATTATTTGCGTAACACATAGCTCTCACTTCCGCCTCCGAGTTGTTGACGAAAGCTAAGTGTCAGCGGCATAATGTCCAATTTTCAAGTTGTCTCATGGGATTTTATTGA
>CAEGAE010042711.1:0-134294 GCA_903067095.1 Girardinus metallicus
TTTTTCTATAACCTCTCCAGTTATGTAATGCTTTGCGTCAGGCTATCACATAAAGCCCCCAGAAAGTAAAAAAAATAAGATAAAATGTAAAATGTTCCTGTGGTTTGAATACTTCTGCAAGGCAGACCATTACGTTCATCTGCAGATTTCAGCATTTTACTCCACAAATTTCTGGAATCTGACTGGAGTTCACCAGAGCAGGGAACCGCCTAAATGATAACAGAAGTTCCCCAGCTGGGACTCGTGAGAGAACAGGATACCTTCTCAGAGTTGGTCTCATAAGTCCTGGGTATGCATCCAAATGACAAACCTGCACGCCTGTCCCTCTTTTAAAAAATCCTTTACAAGTGCTGAGACACCGGGGCTGGGGCTGTGGAGGCTGTATATTTCTATTCATAATTGATGACCCGGACCCAGACAGACAGCACACTACACATGTAATATGGATTCACTCTTGGTTTCAAATGCATGCACTCGCCTGGACTCGACTGTGAGCCAGCGCTGTGTGCGGAGCGGGAACGGAGAGGAATTGGCATATGTGCATGTGAGCCAGTGTGCCTGCATCAGAGAGTGTGTGCATGTGATCGCATGTGTCTGATGGGAAACTAACTTCTGTTTGAAATGAGGCGAGGTCAATTTGTTTGCATTCCGTGAAAAGTAAAAAGATACCTGTTAATGAATAAAACAATCAGTAAATCACCTGCTAAACTTTTACATAGGACCCAATATTCTTATATTTTTGGAATCTGCCACAGTTTTCCACCCGTTATAAAGAAGCCTAAAGGTAAACATTTGTGTCAACTGTCTATTTGAAAGAAATGACAATATATAAATAAATCAGAGTCATTTTTGATCAATAACATTAAGTTGATGTGTCCATTAAGTTCCTTCTGTTTATCCTGAGAGGCATAAGAAGAAAAGGCAAGTTTATCTACATAACATCATTCACACACAATGAATACAAAGTGCTTTACAGCTGGTGACAAAAGAAAATATTAAAATCTGTTAAGCTTTGTTTAAAAAGAAGGCTTAATTTAATGATTTATGACTGAAAGCATTGCCTAAAAGAAAGAAATGTTTTCAAACAGATTTAAAGTGCAAATTTAAATCCAAATCTAAATATCAACCACTTTAACCACTTGGCGGTGATCAGGCAAACAGCTCGATGGTCAGATTCTTTGATCTAAAGCTACAGTAAACAAAATTTAAAGGACCCGACGGTTTCTGCACATCTCAGGTTTTCAAGAAGGTGAGATCTATTGAAATTTAGAGCATTTGCTGGACCATCTAGAGCAGCGCTACATTTAGTTTGTCCAGCAATATTGTGTTGAAAAAGAACGATATGGGGAGACTTTTGACAGATTTTATGCATGATGCTAACGTCTGAGTCGCACCTCCTGTCTTCTCTCTCTGCTTCATTTCTGCAAGCTCACAGCTGTTCAGGATATTGCTGTCTCCATGTGTGATTCATGAATGGACAGAGACCAGACACAGGTGGCAAATCTTTCCATGTCTGTGATGGAAAAGTTTTGTGAAAGAGGCCTCTGATTTCTTTAGGGCTACCAAAAAGTAACATATCATCGACATAGTTTGGTAAAAATCAGAATAGATTTTATCCTCTACAATTCAAAGTTCAGCTGTAGTTAGTGGCATCAACTGAAGTTGAGTTGCTACTTTTAGTTGTATTTCAAAGTCAAAATGTTTGATGTTAAAACGTTGAGCAATTTCTTCTTAAAGAGAAAATCATATAACAAATTTTAGACCATGATGTCATTGGTCAAAACACAAAAATGTTTTGCTAAGACTTTACTTATGACCTATCCAGAGTGTTTCTAGCCTCAGGCATAGTGATTAGCTTTTTAGCCCAAACAGGGCAAAAGGGGTACAGAAGATGGATGGACTTCAGGAGTATGCACACTGAGCCTCAGATAAGCTTCTAAGTTCTGCTTCCTCTGCTAAAATGATGAGGCTGATCTTACTGATGGCTGCTGGAGAGAGGCCTCACCAGCTGCAGATTGATTCTACCCTCAAGCTACAGAGAATAAAATAGGTTCCCTCCAGCTCAGAGAATGTGAGGATGCAAACACACACCATTGATCCTTTTCATGTTTGCAGAGAACATACACGCTGTCAAAATCTGATGTTTATTGTTGTAATTTTCCATGTTTCAATGTGCAGAATAACCGGCTGGATTTGGAAGTGTGGGAACCTGAAAATGTTGCAAGTGTTGGTAGTTGGTGTTTTGGGCTGGACTTGTGATTAAATTCACACTGCATGGATTCTTAAGTAGTCATTTTTGTTCTACAGGTACTTTTTCATAACATTTGTTATCTGCCCATGTCTTTTTTTATGTTACAGTGTGCTGCTCCTCACAACTTATGCTGTACAAGCTGATGAAGCTGTTGTTGTTTTTGTTTTTCTAATTCAAACCAAAAGGCCCTTTTTAATTTTTTAATTTTATTTATTTTATTTTATTTTTTTATGACTAATACTTTTGTTAAAATGTTGGAAAGTAGCAAAGTCACTGAGCTAAATGTTGGGAGCTTTAGGACCATTAGCGGTGCAGAGGCTTTTGATGCTGCATTAGGATAACTCATTTTCATTTAGGGCCATATCAATTCATGAACGTCCTCAAGGGGCCGGTTGTGGCAAAATGTATTGATAAACCCCATTAACAAACTGTTAAAATATTAATAAACAGCTGTCTCTGCATTTGATGGGTACTTCTTAAAGCTAAATAATATTGAACAACTTTTCCCATTGATGTAAGTTGTCAGTATACAGAAAAAAAAATACTTCTTAAAACTTATTTGTAGTCACTGGCTTTTAAAAAAGAGTGAGTTGAATTTGTTGGGTTTCCCTTCAGGTTGGTTTTCTTTTTTTCCGGCTTATTCTGTGTTTATATCTTATTTTTAAGGTATAAAATTATCGTTATTTGTTGTTTTTGTGTATAACACTTTGGATAATTGAAATTTAAAGCATTTGCTGGATCATCTAGCAGTTGTTCTTAAATGTACTATATAATAAATTGGATTTGATTCAATTAGAAAAACTGCTCTCATTTCAATGACAAAATAATATTCAAGCTCTTATTTTGAAGATTCTATTTATGTCTCCCTCTAGAGTTTATAGTCTGCAGGGCCTCAGAAAAAGTCATTGTGTACTGGATTTAACTCCCAGGCCGTGACTTTGACACATGTGTTATAAGCTATAAGTAAGTCATATACTACAAACGTTCGTCCATGTAAATTTTGTTTTGATCATTTCCAGCTAGAGGTTGTTTTTGAATGTATGAAAGTTTGTGCTTTTAATCACAAAATAAATAATAACAATTTAGTTTCCTAATTTTTTTGTTCAGTATTTTTTCTGTTATTTTTTTTCTTAATAATGAGTTACATTCTTTATTCTGCTATTTTATTAAATCTTTACTTAACTAGATAAAAACGCATTGAGATCAAGACCTTTTTCACACGGGTGACCTGATCAAGAAGGCAGCATCACATGTCATAATAGACAAAACACGTAGTCTTAAACAACAAAAAACATTAGAAATATATAATTTCATTTTATATATTCATTTTAACCAAAGTGTTTCTCCATAGCATCTCAGTTAATTTATATCTTTCAAGTCAATTTTAATGCAATAGTTTAAATATTTCCAACTAAAGCAAATATTATCATAAATCTAGACTAAAAATCTATTGATCTAGAGTTACTTTTGTTGTGTATTTATGTTTTCAATGATGGTACTCCATGAAATGTAACATCTGTTATCAAACTGGAGACTGTATGATGTTTTGGTGACTTTTTGTTTTTTGTTTTTGTGATGCAAAGTTGCTTTCTTGCTGAAATGTGTTATACAAATAAACTTGATTGATTGATTGATCATAATTATTATCATTGTTTATGTTATTTAATTAACAATCAATTTACTGTAGTTCGTGACCCATTGTGGAGTCATGAGTCACTTCTTTTATCTAACTAATGCTGTCGCTCCTCATGTGTCTCTTGATCGAGAGGTTTAATACGCTTGTGTGCTAACCCCTGAGTTTTACTCTCTCTTGAAGTTCACAGGGAGCAAAGTTCATACCCAATGTTACCATGACAACACATAATACCCACCCCTCCACCTTTCCACACAGAGTCTCCCTCTCAATCCTACATAATGGATCTGACCTTTGCACTCCACTGCCTCTCTGACTGACACATAAACAAGTGTGAAACTGTCCTGGCTGTAGCCTGCAGCCATGTCCACCACAACGAAACCCACATACATGACACACAAGGGTTAATGATGGCGTCTGCTGCGGCATATGGCGTCTAAGTGAACCGGCTCACATGCTCAGGTAGCAGCATCGCCGGGGTGTGATCTCAACGATGAGTCAGAGGAAACAAGGTCATCTTCTAATGCTGTCATGGTTTTGGTTCAGTCATAGGATTTATCAGCAGACCTCACACAGTTCACTTGTCAAGTTATGCAGCTTCACACCGCTGCAGCCAATCCCATCCTCCAGTCATCCTGGCTCGCTGCATTATTTATCAGCACTAATCAGGAGCCCAGTGCTGATGTGCTCGCCACCCTACTGGTAACATCACTTCCCTGACCTGACCCTGCCTGTTTCCCCACAGCATTGCCGTGTGTTTACGCTAACGCCTGCTCATTAAGCCTAACTACGCTTGGCCGGGCCCTGCTGCCGGAGCTGGAGCTGTGGGGGCTTTTTAACATGCTCTAACCCAGCCCGGGCATCCCCCAAGTGCAGCGCCGAGAACAGCTACGTGCCGATGTCAAACAACAGGAAAACCAACGCATGTAACAAGTACACACAGAGGTGGTTTACTGGGAGACATGGCCTGTGAGGACCTGCGATCAGGCTCCATTATTGTTGTAATTAGCGTGCCTCAGTGGAGCCTGGGCTTAGAAAACGGCGTACAGCAGCCTCCCTGCTTCTCAGTCTGTTTACGGCCAGAAAGAGGCAGCGAGGAAAGGGCAGGGGGCCGGCCACACGGCTCAACGCCTCGGCTCAGCTCCTGCTTCAGGACAGCTGCTTATTCATTTGAAGGCTTGACACAAACCGCTTTCCATTTCTCTTCTGTCCTCTGCTTCGCAAATACTTGTTTGTTGCAGCAAAGAGAGGAGCAAACCAAATACCAGAGCAGGGGTTTGGTTTGCAGGATAATGGATTTCAAGTTAGAGGATTTTTTTTTTCTTAGAGTCTGAAAAATGTGTCATGATATAATGGTTTCATATCCCTTGATACTGATAATTATTGATTTGGTTTTTTGTTTTAAATATCTGAAATATTACCAACCTGGTGATGTGACATTTTCTGTTTTACCCACAGATTCCTCTCCATCTGTTGGACTCATTTTCTTCCTTCACTCCACCCCATTGTTTTTTATTTTTATTTTAATCTATTATGAGTCATAGGGGCAAAACCTGAAAGTGTTGTTGCACAAGTTACTCAACAGTTTGTTGCTTGGTAACCAAAAGTAACCGGTGCTGGACAATGTAGTTGAAAGACGTATTCTGGTATAAGCGTTTCATATCAGTCGATATCGATAATTATTGATTCATTTTTTGTTTTAAATATCTGAATCTAGTGGAGTGATCTTCCACAGTTTTCACTCATGCCATTGGTGTTTCTGTTTAAGCAGTTATGAGGCATGGTGGCAAAACCTTAAACTGCTGCTGTGCAAGTTACTTAGTATGTTGTTGCTAGGTAACCAAAGAGTGAGTGAGTGAGTTGCCACCCACCTTGGTTAGCTAGCCGTGGAAGGTTGCTAACTAAAGTACTTCGTCTGCCTACATTCCCCAGAATGCTGTGCTACTCTGAATTGGTTCAGTGAAATTATTGCAAAATCTTTCAGCTGTATTATCTATGGATAATGTTTGTTGTTATGGCCTCTAAGTTTTGTTTTTATCTTTCTGCAGATCTAGAGGCAGACTTCAAGACTTGTTTCTCTATGCATCTGTCTCTCCTCTTCTCTTATCCCTTCTTTGCCTTTATATATTTTCCCATCTTTCTGTTCTCCTTTCTTTATTGTGTCTGAGTCCATTACCTTTGAAATAAACCCAAAGCAATATCTAATACATACATTTGTATAAAGAGGAGTATCATGATGAATGTCGTAATGCTCTGCTTGTGAAAGTAAATCTGTTGGGCCTCAGACAACAATTCTTAGTGCTATGCTGAAAAGTGTAAAATGTTTTTTTTGGTTGCTTCTTCTGAATGGCTGTGGCAATTAGGCAGATATCATTTTATAAAACCAAACCTTTTCATAAAACCAAATAGGACCAAACCCTCTGCTTGACTCTTTAACATTGATCTTCAACTTTTAAGGAACTGCGTAAGCTCCTCACGTTTAATTCCTACCCTTTGGCCCCTCCATCATCAAGGGGGCCATGTCCCCAATGTGTCACAAAGTCCCCTGATCACCAATTACCAAAGCCGCTGCCTTTCTTCGTGCTGGTATCGGTGTGGAGGCTTGGAAAAAGGTAGAGCGGCACTATCAGGGCAGAGTGAGGTGGAGGTCCCGTGAAGGACACGGCTCCCTGGGTGGCTGAGCGATGAGCAGGGGAGCGTGAAGGGCTGAGGCAGGTCTTTCCCACAGAATATCCGTCTTTTAGTCAGTTACTGTCGCTGTGCTGAAGCACCAACCCATAATCAGGAAGCTGCTTATATAAGAATCCTCCCTTTCTGACTTACTTCCTTTCACCTTAAAGGAGCCGTGCGCGACCTGAAGTATAAATGCCGTTGACATGCTTTGCTCCAATTAAGCCAGGATGGCAAACCGTAATGTGCCTCCTAAATGATTTTCTTCATAATTGTTGTAGTTTCATTGGGGTTGAATTATTGAAATACATCACTTATTGATTTTGTGAACACACTGCATTTAGTGGAGATAAAGAACAAAATAAATGTAATCTTTTTATATGTTCTTCTTTCAAAGTCAATAATTTACAGTCACTGTAACACCTAAAAAAGTGCTCAATCTTATACTTCATTCGTTAAAACTGAGACCATCACAGATTTGACTCTGCAGAAGACAACTGTTCCTTTCCACATCTGTTAAATGCAAACTTAAGCAAACTACTATTCTACACATTAAATTCATTTTAAATGTCATCAGTAATTTGTAGAATTTAAAAATATGTTGATTTTACTCAAACACAAATGCAAATAGTAAAGTCAAAGAAACCTGGTATTTTTATTGATCTCTTAATTCTTAATTCTTCCATTGCTGTATATGTCATTTCAACCACTCAAAATATCCTATATTCATTAGATTTTTAAATAAATTAAAATAGCAAAAATAGTTTCCGTACAACAAAATATTGGATGTTTAAGTGAAAATAAGGCAATACAGAAAGGTCAGGGTAATTTTGGGCTTGTAAAACTTTAAGTCTATTATATTGAATAAAGGAAACATTTAATACAATAAAATAGTTTAAAATGTAAACTTAAAACTCACATTATATTTCATTAGTATGACTTGGTCTACATTACCTGTTCTAAATGAACATGAGGGGGATTTGTGTGAGTAAAGTAGTGATCTTGTCTCCATTGCAGGGACAACAGGGTTTCCAGAAGCCTAATGTAGATGCAAGACTTTCTCTAAACCATAGATTTATCATTTATATTTAAATTAATATCTCACAAGACACTTATCATTACAAATCTTTACTTAAACTTACTTCTGCTGGAGATTTTTGCAAGTGGCTAGCTACATTGCCCAACGTAAATATCGTGTTTTAAACTGTGTTCAGATCCCTCTGGCAACTCTTTTTCAAATTTTCAAAACTTTTAATTGTTCTGTTGTAACTGGAAACTCTTAGAAACATTAAAGCCTCCATTGTTTTTACTCTTCTCAATAAGCCGCCGGTGCAACAGTGGGACCCACATCCCATCCCAGATCACTCACTGACGGCCCGGTCCTCCCAGCTGCAGTTAGAACAACAGAGTCATCTTTCAGCTGTGCTTTCGTCTCTACCACATGTCTGTGTGTGTCAAGGTGAAATAAATATTCAGAAGATCATATCCACTTATTTACAAAGTCCACATTATAATGCTTTTTAAAGTCCATCAGTCCTTTTCACACTGAAGAATTCACAGGGAAATAGCCGCAAACTTTTTCATTAATAAGTGTTTTCTGAGCTTGTTTGGAGATGAAATCTAAATTGAAATATGAATTTTTTGATTGTACAGCCCTACCTTCCTCAATCTTCATCCTTGAATGGATCTTGTGATATAATCTGATAGCTCCTAAATGCACCAACACTAAAGAAAACTGACACCAGAACCATGAAAATCCTGAAAAATCTATACAATTTTCAAACAATTAAATTATCTTTGCCTTTGAACCTATTAAGAGTAGTTTATTATAACACATCTTTAAGGTTCAAGCATGTCATGACTCATGCACTGATCTTCTTCAGGTTGTTAAAGCTCTGCACAGCAGACAATGCTCAGTAACATAACAGCAAACATGGCCACACAGGAAACCAGATCCACTTCTCAGAGGACTTTTGTCTCTGTAATCTCTGGACCTTTATTATTCTGTTTCTGCTGTATTTGTGTCACATTTTTAAAAGTGTTGCTAATGTGCCTCAAAATGTAAAGTCTAATGTCTGGTTATGTGGAAAATAGCATCTAAATTTGTGAATCCAGAAACAATAACAACAGGAATAAAAATGATATTATATCTATTGACAATTCTATCTCAATTAAAGTAAACTAACAGCAAATAAAAGAGAAAATGAGATTCAAAATGCAGCAGATTTAAAGGTGAAATATGAGGTTGGACATGGTGCATAATATTGTCAACCAGAGGAGGCCCATAAACAATGTGACAGATTTATGTTTTCCCAGAGTTTTTGACTTCAAACACTGAATGATTTGCAACCACATATTCCCTGAAGGTCATTCTGATGTGGATTTACAAAAAAAAGTGCTCTTAGTCCTTAATGTTTTTCAGATTTTGTCACATTACATTCACTCGACCTTCACAAAATAGAGCATAGTTGTCAAATAGAAGGAGACAGATACATTTGGAAAGGATAAAATTGAAAATTGATGCTCACAGGCACTCCAAGTTATTTTCCTAAGAAGAATGGGCAAACATTTGAGTCACTGGATCAGCAAAGTGATTTCAAAATAATGTATAATCTTCCATTTCAAAACTGAAACTACTTTGTGTCGATGTATCACATAAAATCCCATTAAAATTTAAGTTTGTGGTTAATTAGATCAAATGTGTGTGTGGTCGTCTTTTCTGCTCCTCTGACATAATTGTGATTGTGATGGGATATCTCTCTCCTGAATGCAAACATTAGTGAGGATCAATCAGGCCTTTCAGTGGCCTTCCTCTGTGTTGCTCCTCGTTGTCTCGCCACATTCCCCTCTCTTATTGTGTCTGAAAAGAGATCCTGTGTGGCGGCGCGGTAATGAAGCTCGTGTTAGAACAGCAGCACCGCTGGGCATTGAGGCCCCGCACACCTCGGAGAGGCACGGAGGCGCGTGCGTATCGATCTAATATTGTTTCCTTGCTTTGTGCTCTCACTGCACTGCATCTCACTCCGCTGCGGTCTAATGTGCTGTCATAAAAAGTGCCAAGTGAGGGGTTTCTGTGCGTTTTATACCGGTGTGTGCGCCGTGAAATTTATGTTACCTGTGGATTGTTTTCAAGCTATTCTGGACCACCAAGACAAGTGGTTTCAAAGATTCAACACTATTTAATGTTTCTGGATTGCATCCTAAAATTCATCAAAAATAATTTGTGTAAAACTTTGCAGCAGCTAAAGACATGTTAATTTTGTTTTGACACGCAGAACATAATTTGTAAGTAGCCTATTTAGGAACTATACCAAAAAATATTTGTCTGAATTTTATTAATTTCTCTATGCATTCAATAAATAAAGCAGGAAGCCTTATAAATTAGTGAAACAAAGGTTCACGTGGGCCTAACCTATTCATTTCTTCAAGTTAGTGTGTTTAAACGGAAAGGCCATAGAGATCTGAAGGACTAAAGCGCCATCTGGTGGACATATGTAATTTTCCGCTCATACTTCACCAGATTAAAATTAAGATGAGGGGGTAACAAATTTATTTAGACTTTCTATCTTCATAGCCAGATTTTCTTTTTTCCATGAGAAGAGGACCAGCTGGATTTTTTGGGGCTGTCTTTTGGCCTGCATGTCTGGGTTTTAACCTTTTGTAAGTAAACTGCAAAAGGAAAAAAGAAAATTGAAGAGAATACTAATTAACATGAGTAAAAAAAACGTCTATTTTTGGTTACGAATGCTAATATGCAACTATATCTATCAGATATTAACCATGCAGAATGAGCTTCTATTTAAATCTGCATCATTTACAGCAAAAAAAATACTCACACAGAATAAATCTGTCATGATTTTTGTTTGCATAAAAAGAAGACCCTCAAATTGACTTGTTTACAAAACACCAGTGGGTCCTGTCCATGCCTTTCACTCCAACTCTTTTGCACAGAACAGACTTATTTGCAGTAATGCATTTAGAAAGGGGCTCAATGCTCTGTCCTCCCTAATTGGGGCTGTCAGACTCCCCTTCACTGGCTTGTTTCACAGTCTGATCGGATAAACTCGGTCCACATGAAAAGAGGGCTGAAAGACAGCCTCGGTGAAGCTTTAGAAAAAACAGAAAATAAATGTAGAAAGTGAAGAGATGCAGGTTGTTAGGACGTGGGAAGCTGCTTACATATTATTAACTGCCAAGCAGATGACAGCATGCGCTCTTCTTTATACATAAAAGTTGTCTTTCACTCTGTATCTCCGCAAACAATCACTGATTAGAGGTGTGTAAGCAGGTAGAGGAGGAGGGACTCTAATGCAACATGACAAAAGTGCTACTTTGATATTGCTGATATGATTACCCTCGTTAGGAGGTAAATGCCACTGATAAGATAGAATGGGAAAACAGACACAGAAGGCCTGCTTTAAAGTGCAGGGAGGAGCGAGATGTTAAAGTGAGGCAAAGATGTTTATTGTATTCTCTTTTATCCTGTCTTTATCACTCATCCCACTCTGTTACAGTCCAATTTACTTATTTAATATAGCCTGTTTAATGTTATTTCAAATGCTTTTCAACTATTTGGCTGGCCTTGTGTGTTTTCCTCTGCCTGCACAAGTGAGCACGTTGCATTAATACCTGTGCTGCAGTGGAAAGTCAGTAACTTCAGAAGTCAAGTGTATCATGCTGCCGGGATCGTCTCTGTGGTGACAACAGTGATTAATAATGGAGAGCAGATGTTGGCGTCTTGATCTGAAATTTTCATGAAACTTCGCTAACATGATTAAAGTGTATGTCTTCCTTGAGTCACTCAGAGTCTTTTAACTCCTCTCCCCAGGGAGTGGCAACAAATCATGGTTGAGACAACATGTCAAATCACAGAGAATCTCATGCATGTCACAAATGAGCTCTCTGTTTTACCGTCGAAAATTTCTACTCATCTTCACTCTGCTTGAGCTGGCAAACTTTGATTATTTCACATTTTACAGCCGAAACTGTTTCTGTTTCGTTTGTCTTTCTTGAATTTTGAAAGACAAGTGTACAAATGCAACATTAATACTTTAAAAAATATTTAAATACTAATATATGTTTATGCAATACTGTATTTGATGATTTAAACAGTTAATTGACCTGCAATACTATAGCTGCAAATTGCTTGTAAACCTAAAAAATACATATACAAATGAATGCAACAAAAAAATACAACTTCAAATGGTTGTCATTAGTTTCGGAACACAAAAAAATAACATTAATTTCACTTAAAAGTTAATCTAGATAACCTTTATGTTTTACTAAAATAAATAATCTATACATCAGGACTTGCTTCTGGATGGCGGGAAAAATGCATTTGCAGGTAGCGCTCAGAAAGCTTATTTATATCTTAAGGCACGTTTAAAAGCCCCGGCTGCTGATGGCATCCCATGCTTCGAACTGCAAGGTGCAAATGCATGAAAAAAGGCTCAAGCTGAAGATTGAGCATGAAGCAACCAGGACAGGGCAGGAGTGTTGTTACAGCAGAGGCATCAGATCACTTAAATGCTTTCTCAAATATTTCCTACAGAGGCAACCGGACGTGTTTTTTCTGTCTTAATATATTTCTCTCAACGTCTTAATTCATCTTTTCACAAATTCATAATTTTTATACCCACTGTCTTCAACTCCAACACTAAAATAAACCGTAGTCCACTATCTGCACAGATTAGTTATACTTACAATAAGTAACACTCACTTTGCAAAGCGTATTTGTGATTTTATGTGCTTCCTCTCATGTGATCATTAAGGGGTTAATTATAGTCAGGACAGTTAAATTTTGAACCTAAAAAAATCTAAATCTTTTTCTTGAGTTCCTAACATATTCTAGTCTGTGTCAAAATGTCAAACATTTTCCAGATTACAACTTATTTATGATTGTCCAGAGGTCAGTGTAGTACTCAAACAGTAACACTGCTTAAACTTAGTTTAGTAAAAGTAAACAGTAGCCACTCAAGAAATCACTCAGAAGTAACAAAAATGTTTGGCAAAAAGAGTTACGCAAGTCATCATGAGTGATCATAATGCCTGAAATATTCAAAATATTGATAATGTCGATGCCATGCTGTTATCAGTATTGGATGGATACCAGCTTGATAAAATCGATTCTTTAGTTTCAGATTCCATCCTGAAACTTTGTTTTATTTTTGCTTTGTAGTTTCTCAAGTCTACCTTAAAAACTATTTTTGCTTTAATTTGCCCTGAATTTATAATTTTTATTGAAAACAATATATATTGTGTATATTGAAAACTATATGCACAAATTTGTTTTGTTTTTTCATGTAAATATGTTATTGTAGTATTTTACAGACACCTATAAACTTGATGTCAATTCTGCCCTGGGTTTTAACAAAATAATTCAAAAGAAAAACCAGGAATGGTCAGAAATTTGACGATACATCATGTTTGAATAAGTATCGGTATTAGTATCCAGAGTGGCACTGGCTCTGTATTTGCTTGGTGTTGTGGCGATAAGATATTCCTTATCCTGTATCGTATCTCTAGTTTGAAATGGGTTAAATAGGTTTAATAATAAAGACTGTTGACTCAATATGGTGTCAATACCCCTTATAATCAGCTTTCAGACTTCTTGTAAAGTACCTTTGGTAGGTTTATGGATGGGTGTTGTAGATAAGTAAAGACAAGAACATGTTGGATATTTCGTGGTTTTTGCCTAAAAAATCTGACCACTCATGACTCAAATACATTTTTAATTTTAAAATCTCCTGCTCAAATAAGAGTATATAAAATAAAATGAGGCCGTAAGCATTCTCTCCTCCATGTCTTTCCCTTTTACAGACTTTCAAATAGAGGAAGAGTCTAAGCATAAATGAACTCCTCGCTGCCTACATTATAATTTTTGTGATAGTTTGAACAGAAAAGAGCGATCCTGCTGACTCAAATTCCCCTTCCTTGTGTTTGGGCTCCACAGAGCAACCTCCATGAAGTGCATAAAAGAATGTGTGCAGATGAATATAAAGAGTGAGTTTTATTCCAGCGAGCCAACTGTTTTTCACATTTCATCTCTTTTCTTTTTTTGTGTTTTCTCTCTTACCTTTTCGCTCCTCCCTGAGGCCATAAAACAGTACTTTTACATATATTACCTTTTGATTAATGGAGCTGTATTCATTATTCTGCCCTGTTGCTAATTAGAAAATGCACCCTGCTAATAATATACAGTTGGAATAATACTTGCCCAGGAGGCACGCTATCACATCAGGTTTCTGTGTTCTCCTGGCGCGAGCCTTCACCCTGCAGATCCAAGGCCGCCTCCGTCTTGCCGGCTCGGCCATCAGCAAAAGAGTCACGGCTTACGCTGGGTGTCACTGTTTTTGTTCTGGCATAATGAGGTCTGTCTCCTCCTGGGAGTTGTTCAAAGGGTTGATGAGGTGTGCAAGCACTGAGTCAGTCTTAATCAGAAGCTCCATGAGCGTGCGTGTGGTCTTGATTGCCTTGGTATTCAGCAGAAAGATCTTTTCATTTCCTTTTCTTGCTTTTGTTAAAAAATAATTCTATTTAATAACCTGAGCAGAAGCTGATCAGATACTTCTGGTCATAGACGCCAATTTTTTCTTTAAAACTGAAAAAAAATTATTTGAAACAAAACAAATGTTCAAAGTGACTTTTCAGATTCAAGTTTTTTTTCCAGTTTGAGTTTTGTTAAATCTGTTTGTCAGTTTTGAACACACTGTATGGCCCCAATTTAGCGCCTTATTTGTTTGACAATTTCTATAAAATGTGGCTTGACTTAAAGCTGAGAAAACTAGCGCTGTTTTTATATGTGAACTATGTATTATACCTATATATATATTGATAAACAGTCTGGTTTCTGTCAGTTCTTTCAAGTTGCAAAAGAGGACCAAGCATTTTTTATTTCATTTTGCACAATTAATTGAATTTTACATAACTACCGGTGTAGGAAACAGTTTGTTAAATACTTAATACTTATTAAACACTTATTAAATATTTTTATTGGATATGGCAACAAATGAGGCAATTAGTTCAGTTTTTATTGCTTGCTGAAGTTTCAGATTTTACAGCGGCTGCAGTGCGTCACAGCAAAGGGAAAATAATGCTGAAGAACAGGAGAAGAAGTCAAAACCGCTCAAATTCTTCATTTTTCCTCACCCGTTGCCATGGCAAATGGCTGACAACAGCTCTGCAGACGAACAGATCTGAGATTACGTTCAAGCGTGTCAGGAACATCAACAGCAAAAAGCATGCAAACATTTCCCGCACAAACAGAACATTCAGTCCGTTACAGTTTTATGTTTTCAGGCTTGATGTTAATAAGCGGTCGCCTGGACACAAGCGGTGGTTGATGAGTACACAACAGCAGTACATCAGTAGTCTGTTAGTCGGTGCTCCCATTGCCCTGTGTAACACTGCTGTCATGGCCCAAATAACCAGTAATATTGACAACCATCGCAGAGTAAACTGGTGTGTACTAATGCAGGCCAATTCCCCCCGGCTGCACCCTGCCTGTGTTAATGGCTGCAGGGGTGTGATGGAGGCAGAGAGGTGGGGATGGACACAACATATTGGTGACAAGGTAACAACAACTTCTGAGCTGACAGACTGTTTGTCACTCATTTTCTTCTGCCAACAACCTAGCTGCTAATTCTTTGATGTCTGAATATGCTTTGAAATTTCTGTGCTTTGCCAGTATTTTGTGAAGTTAGATTTTAATTTTGCTAAAACATACAGATTGAGGCCAATCTGTATGTTTTAGCAAAATTAAAGACAAGAGCACTTGTCTCGAATTCCTAAAAATTTCAGCTCTCTTATTATATTCTGAACTAATAGCATTTGAATGACAAAAAGACTTGTAATGTCTTTTTAAGAAGACATTACAAGTGGCAGGTTAATAATAAAGCACAGTTGAAATTATTACAGGTCAGGAGTACTTTATATGAATAGAGAAACAAAAAGAGAACGCTATGTTAATGGCAACATTAACTGAAATTACTACATAAATGGAAAGTAGCCAGTATGTCCTCCAGCAGCCAACAGCAATATATCTGGAGAAATAGCTAAAGGTGAGGAAAGCTAACTTAATGTAAACATTAACAAATAAAGATCCATTTTACGCCTAATCTGAAAAGTAGAAAGGGGGTCCTTCTGAAATCTTCTTCTATAGGAGAGGAAGATGAGCGCAGAAAAATCTGCCTTTGAGTCTATCATTAGGAACTCTAAGAAAAAGAAGAGCTTCCACTTTGAAAGGTTTACTGCTAGTCTTTGGGTTTATTGTGTGTTACCTTTCTACAGAAGATAATTGGGCCAGTTGGGAAACAAAAGAATCCTGACTCTTAACTCAGATGTTTTTAGTTTTTTGAATTTATTACTAAGAAAAGTGCAAAAGTGGATGCACATTTAGCCTGACCATTACCTTCTGACGAAATTCCACTTGATTCTCATTTCCCTTCAGTGCTCCATCTGGCATTTCTCCCATTAACTTCAATTTCTACAGTAGGATTTCAACCGGGCCAATCAGCAAACAGAAAGAGAAGTTGTGAAGGACTTTGACTTTCTGAGCTTACAACTGAAGTTTCCCTGCAGCACTTATTGAACTAACATTTACAGCTGCCTTGTTTGGGTCGGGATTTCTCTCTTCGCAATGGAGGATGACTGTTTACAGTGCAGGCAATTTCCAGTAAGTTTCATAGTATCACGGCCAAACATTAACAATTGTTAATGTTTAAAACTTAAAACACGCCTCCAGGAAGCAATCGTTTCTCAATAGACGAAGGTCAAGATGCTCTGTACGAAGCGAAGCGTAGAACAAGGGGCCGGTTTTTACCAGGATAACGTACATTAGTTCCATGTTATTAAGATGAGCACTTCCTTAATAGAAGTCACTTTAAACTGATAAATGTACTCAGGTTATTTATTAGAAGCAGACCAATAAAAAAAAAAGCACTGTCAGAATTAATTTCTACCCAAAACAATCTCATCAGTAACAGTAATTTTTAGGTGTGTAAATGCATAATTTATACACTTATCAGTGCTGGATTTTTCAAAGGCAAGGTTACAAGTTAATATGACTGAACTGTCCATGTTCTGTAGAATTTGTTGAAAATACATATAATCTGTAAATTATGTTTGAATTACTAAAATGACACCTGATGATTTGAATTTATCATTCTAAAAATTTGAAGGAATAAAATAAAAAGTTGATATCTTGTGTTTTCCTTTGGCCCTGAAATGAGAGCAGTTAAAAAGCCTTGGTGACCACAGGAGCTAGATAACATGAAGGCTGCTTTCTGGAGTCTGCAGAGAAAATAGGCCAGAGGTCATCTTAAAAAAAGGAACCAGGAGTCAAGCCGAGGAGCTGTTAACACTTTGCACCTACTTTCTGTGGCTCAGAGGTCAGCATTTTCTAAGATTACTACTTCTTATTTTCTCTTTTTCCACTCTCTGAAAGCAGCATTACAGCCCAGCACACAGCCATTAGAGATCAGCAGTCCATACTGTGGTAATAGCACCATCACAGAGCTGCAGGCTGTACTAAACCTATAGCCTCGGCTGTGTGCTGTACAATCCTGCAGCTAAAGTTTTCAGTGAGGTTAAGTAGGTCAGGGTAAAGGACTGCAGGTTGTGTAACATCTGGGTTTAAAATTCATTGTGAATGTTTTTTTGATGGCCGTTGGGGAGACCATGGGTCACTGTTACTAAAACAGCACTGTTTCTTTAAATTCTGATGATATGTGTTAAAATCATAAATGTACAGCAGGATTAATGTTTACTCTCTAGATGACTTCACCAAATGCAGCTTTCTGCAGCTTTCCGGTCTTTTTTACTGTTGCTGTGTTCAATCTTTCTGAGTTTTATCATGACTGGTGTCTAGTTAAAGTATTTATCTGGTTTCAGTATCATGCATGATCAGGAAGCAGTGGCGCACTTTACTACGAGAAATACTTCATTTATGTGTATTTTGTCTAAGAAATGTTTCAAATTTCCCAATTTTCACATGAATGTTCTTGCTGTCCAGAAAGAACACTGCTGTAACAAGTTGCAACAAGTTTGCTGTGCTACAAATACTAACAGTGTCTATTTTAACAAATGTTTCTGACAATATGCCAAAATAAATCCAGGTAAAAAAATTAAACAACAACCGAACAAACAAAAAAAAACCAGTATGACACAAAAATCCAGCAGGATGTTAAAAATATGAAATTATGCGATAGGGTTTTACTAATGTACAAACTTTATTAAAAGTAAGCTAAAAAATTGTGTTTTCAAGAAAGGCGTGACTTCTTTTACTAATTATCTGCTTTGAAAAACACTTGAGAGTCTGATTATAATTTATTTACATACATACTGTTGGGTGCTAAAGTATGGTAGTATTTGCCCTTTACATTATCTGACGTTAAAGTATGTCAGTTTGTACTTCCCAAACCAAAAAGTAGGCTGAGATTTAAATGGATTAGATCTGTATTTATGCTTCATCTTTCATTTAAAATCTTTTAATCTATTCTGTTGATCAATTTTTTGCCAATTTTGCAGTGTTGTTTAATGTAGATTTTAATTATTAAATGTTGTCATCATTATTTCCAATTAATTGCAGCATTAAATAGCTAACATTTTACCTCAGTTTACAAATCAGTTATGTGATGGATTCTTCATTATGGAAAACTTCCAACTTAATTTTTAATACATTTTTTAGAGTTTCAGGAAATAATCTGTTAATTATCGCAGGAAATAGTTTATGAACCAATCAAAACCGGATGTTATTATCAACCAAAAAAGTGACCTGCAGTAAAATATGGAGAATTCCTGTTCCAGTAAAACATTCTTCGCAGCCACATCTCCCCTTTTCCATGTTGATGGCATCACAGGCAGAGTGCTTAGTTTCCTCCAGAGGCAGTGAAGTCGTTGTCAGGATGGCAGAACAGCAGTGAAGTCGGAATCAGAACTCACAGAAGGTGGCGCTGCTCATATCTGGTTAAACTTTTACTCACTTGGTAAAACTGCAGCTGTAGCTGAAGCTTCTTGTTTTATTTTTTTTACTCACGTTTCCTGTTCCTTACAGGACCAATATAATATTCCAGCTTTTGGTATTTAAGGGTTTTAATGGGCTTTCCCCTTCATTTTTAAACGGTCTTCTAAAGCATCATACATCTATACACCAAGGTCAAACAACTAGTTGATCTGAAATGTTTCGAGGTGATTGTGCGTTTCTTGTTGCAGTTTGAAAACTGTTAAATATTCTATTGATCCATATGAGAGCTTCTCATTATCTCCAGACTTAAGCTGAATTTTAAAGTCCCACCTCTACTCCACGCTTCATAAATTAACTAGAACTTAGCATCTTAATTATTTCTGTTTCTTTACATTATTTTATTGCTTTTCATTTCTTTTATATTATTTGTCTATTTTGTGTTTTGTTTTTTTCCTTTTAATGACTCACCAGTTATTTTACTGTTCTTGCTGTGCAGGATTTTAGTTGCACTAAAGGTTCTATGTAAATAAAATTGACTTTGGCTGTAAATAAGTTCAGCTAAGCATTATTTGTGTTAGTAGACATTCATGTTCACACTTTCATTAAAAAAAAACTAAAAAAGTTGCAAATAAGTGAAGAAGTACATGGTAGATATAAATACTAGTAAATACTGTATTTTAATGATGAAGATGATGAGCTGGTTTAAATTACTTATATTATGGTTTTGAGTGAAGAGAAAAATTTCTGTCTGATGCTGCTTCTTTAAAAACAACACTTAGAAAAATGAAAAAGAACTTGTTTTTAGCATTTTTAACAACCAATTAACAAAATTTCCCCTAATTGTCACTTATAGCCTGTTAGTACTTGCCCTTCTTTCTCTGGTGAGATATTAAATTCCTACAAATGTTACTATTAAAATGTCACTAATCACGAGGGAAGCCTAAGGCTCAAAATTTCAATTAAGAGTCTAATTAAGTGCAGAACGTACAGAGCTGGAATGTGTGCCATTTTCTTTTGCCTTTGACGGTTGTCAAGTAAATTGGAATTTTGTTATACTGTACATTTGCAAATAAGAAATACACAGAAATGTTTGTCACGAATGCTGTAAATGTCATTTTTGTTCCTCTTTGTTAGGCTATAATTAACCTGGAAGGTTTCATTTAGATACATCTTTTAATGGCGGTCTTGGTCAAGATGAAACAAGATTTAAAAACTCTGATTTACATTAAAATATTTTTTTAATCAGTATTAAAACTTGGGTGACTCCAACATTTTTAAACTACATTAAATTTTGTTTAGGGGATCATTGAAAAGGGGGCTGAATAAAAATGCATCCACACTTGTTTGTTTGTAAGAATGTGAAAAAGCAGGATCATTTTTACTTTCCTATTATAATTGTGCACTACAAGTGAAATACAATGAAGTTTGTGGTTGTAAATTTTAAACCTTTCTAAGGTACGGTATATGTGACAGTCTTAAAATGTGTGACCTATAATCATATATTTCAAACTCCAATTTTAAAATTCATTGGAAAGTAAACTAAATAAGAAAGAAATAAGAATCTGGAGAAAAAAGAGGTTTATTTTCTGTTGAAAAGAAAAACTTTCATGCATTTGCTCTGTATTTTGTGTTGCTTTTGCTTCTTTTCCCTATTCAGTCCTAAAGTTGGAGTTCTTTTACCATAACTGTGTGTATTCTGTCTGTCTGAGCATCCAGTTCTGCATCTTTACAGGCAGTTTTTTTTTTTTTCATATGAGGGCAAACATCAGACTTCCAGAAAGTTGAGCTGAAGGTTTAGAAGACAAGCGTGCTGGCACATATCTGTGGGACATCAGGCCATTTATAAAATTATGAGTAAAGAATCCCAAAAGAGCTCTCATTACCCGGCAGCCTTGGCTTTAAACACATCTCCTACACCCAAATGACACAACCTGCGTTGGTGATTTTTTTGTCAGGCAAATCTTTCACAATAGAAGCCTTTTTTTTTTTTTTCATCTCCCTGAGCGTTTAGAAGCAGCGCAGCGAAGCCACACATCCTTTCTGCGCTTAAAGGCAACACCAGCAACTTGACAGCCAGAAGAAACAGCAAGTGCCACAGTTGACATATTCCCCATCCTTCTGGCATGTCATCTTCCTTCTTCTGGACACCTGATTGATTCTGACAGCATATATTGGGTATTTCATACGAAAGAGAATTTTGTGATTAAATCTTAATGAGTTGGAATTTCTCTCAGTGCTTTTATTACAGGCCGCCAGTTTTGAACATTTTTCAAAGTAACACACCCAAATTCCACTGTTTGCAATGAATTAATAATGCAGTCTTGTCACTGAAGTATCATGCATTCTTTAATCAGGCCTTGAGTGTGAAACAGAGGCGCCTTGAAAGGTATTTCTTAATTATCAGAGCAATTAGAAACTTAGCAATCACAAAGAGCTGCTCACAAAGTCCCACAATCACATCTATATTCAGTATGTGAGTGTCAGAAACACAGCCAGACCCCTGGGGTCGACTTCATGCTTGTAGTTGCAATGTGTCGTGACTGGCTCACATCAGTCTTGAGAAGACTGAGGCCAAAGGCTATATGAACTGCAAGCACAAAGAAACAGAAACCAAATGGTTTTTATTGCACAAACTCAAAGTGCTTGCCAAGTTGTAAAATAAACATCCCAAAGTTTGTTTCAGCTACAAGTTTAGCCCGTTTGTACAGACAATTTCTCCTTCAACCATAGGACAAAACACACATTTGTTTCTGTAGTTTTACAGGGTTTTGTCCACTTTTTTGCCTCCCTGCATCAGAGCTGACAGAGATCATGTCTGCATCTACCCGCTACATGAAATTCTCCTTTGCTTTTTGACACGCTGCCAGCCAGAGAAGAGTGGGAAGCCGCAGACGGTTTTATTTCATCATCTAAGATCATCTACAATCCACTAGTTGTATGTATGCGGTGTTGCAGAAGGGAGTGCAGTACTGTGGGAAAGTTTTGAGTTTTGTCCGATTTCCTCATACTTTGTACCCAAGGAAGCAGACTTTCCTTTAAATTGGTACCGATCATTATCTCTAAGGTTTTCTGAAATTTCTGAAAAGTTCTTTGTTGAGACTTTTTGCTGCTCTTTCAATCTCACAACTTTTAAACAAATGTCTTTGGTGACTTTGGAACAGGAATGCATGTAGCATAAAGTGGTTTCTAAACCCAACCAATTTTTGTCATGAGTTTAGACATGTTGTGAACAAATATTTTAGTAATCTATAGATTATTCTGAATTGAGTAATCATATAAAAATAGTCTGTAAAAGCTATTTAAGTTAGTAAAAGAAATACTGTGAAAGAGAAAATTCTAGTAAAAGCAGTTGTCAAAAAAAACATTTCACATTAACTTGTCAAAATCAAAAAGCAAACTTAATTTGAGGCTCTAGTAAACACTGCCTTTTATATTACACTTCACTTTGTCTCAAGTTTGAAGTATGAAAAAACCTTTTTTATAAACAGATATTTCTAATAATTTTATTTTTTATGTCATTACTCCTTTTGATCAGCAAGTACAAGCATTACTAGTCAAAATATATTTTCTTATGCTCACACTTCTTATAACAAACCAGATTCAATCATAGGCAAAAAAAAAAAAAAAAAAAAACAGGTGATGTTTTTGAAAAGGAAAAAACAAACTTAAACTGTTAGCAGCCATGAATGAGCTGGATGTGTGTGGTGGATGTTAGAGTTTAGATCGACAGGCCGAACCGAACCAGTGACCCTGTGGCCTTCACCATGTGACTCTTGGAAATCCCCTGCCACTAATCTGAGTGTGACACTAGACCTTAGGTTTAAAACAAAGATCAGTTCTGTATTAAGAACAAGTCTTTTTCCATCTTGAACAAATTGCCAAAACAAGACCAGCTGCTGCTGGATTTTCCAAAGACGACGCTGAAGCTCCTAAGCCTTTAGGTTATGGAACGGGTTGCCTGTGTGCAGGCCAGGCCGCTTCACTCTCTTCTTCTAAATCCTTTTTGAAGATTCATCTCTTTTCCCCGGCGTTAAACACAGCATGAGTTGTTTGATCTTTTGGGTGAATTGTGTTGAACACTGTTTGTTCTGTTTTTTACTTTATTTTCACTTACTTTCTTGCTTTATAGATTGGATGCCGTGTTCAATCAAAACATGAAATTGTGTTTGACAAGAGGTAGAAAGACGTTAACATGAAGATGTTTATTGATCTATAAATGTGGCTCAAAGATAAATAGTTCTTTGGTTTGATGATCAAATTATCATTTTAATTTTTTTATTGGCTCAAAAGTAGATTTTTACTTTAAATACGCTTAAAAACTATCCCCCTCAATGATCAGTTACCAGTTTCTTCTTTATCATTTCATTCAGATTGTAGGAAATAATTTTTAAACACTTTTAACATCAAATCATTAATTTATGACCATGGGAGATAGGGAATAAAAAAAGAAGTACATTTCAGCCAGAAATCTCAGAAACATTCTGCAAAAACAAGAAAAATTCAGATTCAAAAAGTAAAATATAAGGAAAAACTCTGAAATTTTTTGATCAATCTCAGAAATCTTTGAAATTTCAGAGATCGAAAAGTTAAAATTCTTTTACTTTGAACCCAGAAAATTTCTATGTTTTTTCGAGAAAATATGTGAAATTAATCTCAGGTTTTTTGGCAGATATTTACTATTCCCTTTTTATATATATATATCTACTATGGCTCTAATACATCATCGTCATATTGCTTGCTTGATCCAATCTGTCAGACAGATTTGGCATCCATCCACAAAACAAACTGCAAGTCATCACTACACCAACACTGTGCTTTACAGTTTGATTTATTGTGCTGATGTGATTTGCTTTATTTCCATCAAACGTCTATTGCTTCGTCCGAGGAGTCGAAAGGTAATATTTCCTGAAGGCTTGTGGTTTATTTACCTGATGCTGTTATGAAAACTCTTTGTTCTTAGACTTGTCCACTTCAATTTTAGAGCCCAAGATGATTTCAAGGTCCGACACCCCAAAAAACAATTCAAATTTCACCCAGAAATCTGTTAGTCCAGTCTAGTCCATCTCTTTGGAGTCAAAGTATAAAGAATTAAAGAGTTTCATGCACAAAATGACTCATGTGACGTCCAGTAGTCCTCTTCCTGTTTTATTGTTTTTCTCCGGAGTTGAAAATTTTCTGACACCGGAGTTTTGTTTCTCCGAGAAGATCCAGTTTTGTAGACCGATTGACTTTTTTGTTGCGCCTGAGTTTGTTTTTCAGAGTCTCGTCTGTTCTCCTCACAGCCTTGACGAAACAGACCTCTGAGATCGCTCTGTTCCTGAGCAGAAGTTGGAACAGTTGGCACCGCTCAATAAGTCATAGCGCCATCACGCCAAGTCAGGAACACGCAACAGTGTGGAAGAATTTCAGGTAAAAGAGCCTGTCTAATTACATCCCATCAAAAATGTAATTCTCTTTCCGAATTATGCCGCAAGGCCAAAGTAGCCAAAAGCGAAAATACCTGGCGGTATGAAAAAAAAAATAATGAATGAAGAGAGATATTCTAACCTCGAGCCATAAGTACATTTATATGCTTGACATGAGCCTGCCATCAATGTTGGGTCGAATTCTAATTTAATTTCAGAGATGTATGTGTAATTTTGCCATTAATATGAATGTTAGCAGCCTAAATATTTTACACTTCTCATGGATATTGTGAGCTTCTCATACATCCTTCAACAGAGTTTTAATTAATAAACTCTTTTCTGATACTTTTTTTTTTTTTTTTGGCTGGAAACTTCTAAAGGGAGGAAGCAGGTAGGATGATTTACTGAGAGGAACCAGAACATAGTTGTCTGGTGTCTCATTAACATCCCCGATTCATTAGGAAGAAGCTTTTTTCCTGTCATCTTCCCACATTGTCCCAATGTTGTGTGGCCTTGAAGGTGATTAATAATGAATTAATTAACCAAATTAATTCGTAGGTTAGAGACGCTGTTCTGTAGCGAGGCCAGTCAGTTTGGATTTGGGCCCTGATGGGTGAGGCCCTTTACAAGCTGATGCTGCTCATGTTTCTGACAGTGCCAGCCCCCCGTCTAAAAGCCCTAGCAAGTGCCATTTGTCTCTGGGTTAACAGAAAGACGAGATATAGGGCGGGCTGAATTATTTAGGCTCCCACAACACATGCACTTTTGCTTTTCAAGCATGAGTTATAATTTAATTAGAAACTTCTGGTGCGTTGCTGGCTATTTAAATATTAAAATCTTCCGCTGATCACATTGGATTAGCCATCCCTGTGAAATTCCCTGAGATGTCAGTTGTTGTCTTTCCGTCTCTCTCTCTCTCGCTCTCTTCTCACTCTCAACGCTTTCCTGTATTTCCATCAGAGTTTTCTGAACTCCTGCTCCCGCCGATCGTTTGTTGACTCGCTCACCGTCAAAGCAGTTTTTCGCAGACCTTCGGGGACCTTAATGGGTGCCGCTGTGCATGAGCCTGAGCACTGCGCTGACCTGATGTGAATTAAATCAGAGAGGTTATGCTCATAATGAGGTCTGCATGAGGAGATGATTACATTTGGCCTCTCCCCTGACGGAAGCAAAACAAGAGGTTGTGTTTTGGGTGTGATTGTTGCCACATCAAACCCTGTTTTTCACCATCTTTTCTTTTTTTGTTCCCTCTGAATCTAAAAGATGCTTGTGTTTATGTTCGTGCTTTGAAAATAAGCAGCTAAAAAGCTCTGAAAAATCCAAATTAACTACATAATGCAAAAAACAATGCTAATTTACATCATCTTACTTACTGCACTTTTTCTACACTTGGCATGACTGTGTTAAACTTTTTGAACATTTTTAGATAAATACCGAAGATAAATCAAAAATACAGAGAAGATTAAAAATGGCAGCGAATTGTAGCAAAAACAATTAAGTCATGGATTAAAAAAGGAAAAAAAGGAAAGGGAAGCAGAAAAACTGGGCTGTGTTTGTGGCTTTACATTTGGGGAAAACATCTCAAAACTAAGTATTGTTTTGAAAATGTAAGGAGTGTAAATAATTCAGTAGTTGATTGAGTTTGTAATAAGGTAAGAATATTTATACATTTATCCTATCTACTCCTTTTATAACTTGAAGAAGAAAATATATGTGAAGACTTGACTTGTTAGTAATCTGAATATGTTTCATCATACTGGAAATCAAATAGGTCCTCATTAAACTAAAAAAATAAAGCTTTCATTGAGTGTTGTAAACGGCAAACCCAACAATAGGTTTCAGTCTTCAACAACCAAAACACTTGAGTTGCAGAAGGTGTAGGCCTCGATCTCTTTAAAACAAAATGATGTCAAAATCTTTTAAACCGTAGTTTAAGAAGTGTATAAGGGTGAAAATATTCACTGTGTCAGAGGCACTAAAAAGCCTCAAAAAACCTTCTGCTCCTTCAGTTGTTGTGGGACAGTACGCTCCCTGCAACAACACATGACAGAGATAAAATCAAGGAAAGAGAAATTTGCCTTAACCTGCCCTAATCTAAAGTTGGAGCAATAATTTGCTGCTACAGATTTATTTTACTGTTGTAGACAAAAAAAAAAGCAAAGCATAATTTTATATGAGGAAACAACACAAGTAAAAAACATGAAAAATGATAGATACAAAGTCAACAAAAACATGAGAAATGATCCCATAATTTACTTTGAATAGCAGCGTTAAATCCAAAATTATGTGCTGTAATGTGAAGACGTTCTGTAGTTATAAGGAGTTTTGGCTTAATAAATCTTCATCAAGAAAACAAAACTTGTCATGGTTTTATGGTTCGGCTTTCTCTGTAAAAGTATATGTTTTTGTTGTTTTTAGAGATTTGCATCAAATAAATACATGCGCACAAAAGTACGTCTGATTATAATGAGTGCTAGTTCTGTATAACACTACCCAATGTTCATTTCATTCATTGTGAAGAATGTACTGTACAAATAAACTTGATTGATTGTACCTTATTTGTTTCATTGTTTAATTCCCACTTAAAATCTGTTGTCTTTGAGAGCATAAATATGACTAGCTCCACGTGCTAACAGATCTGTTAGCTCCTCTTCTTCTAAACTAAAAGCTGGATTTGTCTAAAAGAAGAAATCAGTTTGAGGTTAAGCTGCTGCAGTAAAAGAGGAATTTATTTTTAATGCTTTTCAAACATCTTTACCAGGCTTACTAATAACTGATGAGGGAGCTACAGCCCTTGCAATTTCACTCTGAATTTTGGATGAATTAAGTTTGACAGTCAACCATCCTTGTCCCACTCAACCCAGTTACACACACACACTCACGCTCTGTCATGAGTGGCACAAATCTACTAGTGATTACCAACTCTGGGCCAAGCAAGCAGCTAATTATAAACTAGAATTCACTTTAATCTTTTATCCAGAAGCTTATTGGTTATGAGCCCCTCTGCTAGTCAATGGATGAATATCTCACCTGACATCCAGAGAAGGTTTAACTTTCTTCTTCACCGTCTGCCGGCTCGTTTGTCTCTTCCTGAACAGGTGTATTTGTCTGCTCACACTGTGCTCTGTGTCTCCCTAATTCTGTGTGTGTTGGGCGGAGGTGGATGGGGGGTTTGGCAGCAGCAGCGGTGGAGCTGTATGTCAGCTGGCGCTGCCGCAGACGGCCTCTCAGGCCCCCCGTTGTGTGGGGTCCTGTTCTTCGCTTGTCTCGCCCTGTCATCCCACATTCCTTTCATCTCTCGCTCTGTTCCTCCCACGACCCTTCAATCATCGGCAGCTCCCGTTCTCAAAGACGTTCTATACTATTACCCTCTGTAGCATACAGTCAGAACCTATTCTTATGGGCAATTAACTGGAAATATTGTTGCACGTTGTGGCTAAAGTTAGATAATAGTCACAGAAAACATCTTGTATCCTGTGAGGTCCATTGCTAATCCCCCCGAAAAAAACAAAACATACATTATCTCATTCCTACAATGGAGCATTAGGGCCATGCTGAGAAAATAAAAAACGCATAAAGCATAAAGTCATAATATTATGAGAATAAAGTCATCATATTTCAACTTTATCCTCATAATACTACGACTTTATTAACACATTATTTTATTCTCAAAAACTCTGACCTTATTCTAGAAATACTGACTTTATTCTGTTATTACTATGACTTTGTTCTCATACTATTATATCATAATATTATGACTTTATTCTCATGTTATTGCAAACTTAGTCTTGTACTATGTTGACTTTATAATTTTATTCTCGTAATATTACGACCATTCTCATATTACAACTTTATTCTCACAGTATTACGACTTTATTCTTGAGTTACATTGACATTATTCTCAAATTATGACTTTATTCTGATATTATTGCAACTATATTCTCATTATTATGACTTTCTTCTCAAGACTCTATTTTTGTAATTATATTTTTTTTTCTTAGCATGGCCTTGATATCTTTGTTATACATTCTGCAACTAAAGCAATATCAAAAGAAAAAGGTCAAAAAGCCTGAATGATGATAACAAACTCAAATTTAAAAATACTTTACTGATCCCAAAGGTGCGACAGACTGGTGACCTGTCCAGGGTGTACCCCGCCTCTCACCCGGAACGTAGCTGGAGAGGCACCAGCACCTCCCGACCCCATTAAGGGACAAGGGTGAACAGAAAATGGATGGATGGATGGATCCCAAAGGGAAATTAAATCATGAATGCTCTCCCATTGTGCTTCCTATTTTCTTAATAAAACAGTATTTTTATATAATTCATTTTCTAATTCATTATTCTTGTCAAAGTTATTATCCCTGACTTGATGCCAGGTATCACAGCAAACTTATAGTGCTGGTCAAAGACCCACAGCAACTCTATCAATACCTACAGGTACAGTAGATATTGAACCATTAGGGGGATTTTGCAAGATAGCGGTAGGAAAAGGTCTTAAACAATTTCCTATGAAATAAAGCTCTTTCTGTCTTGAATTTCTTAACAACTGGAAACACACTCAAGGATGAAATTCATGAAGCCATTTGCAGGTATTAAATGCATGCAAACGTCAGTTTGTGCATGTTTTTCTTAACTCAAAACTACATATAAAGGCAGATTTGTACGTAAAACAGCTCGACAGAGCAAATAGCTTCTCTCTCTGTACTGACGCAGTTTGCTCACATTAAAACGAAGCATAATACATGCATTTAGGACAATGTACACCTTTATTATTGTATTTTTGCCCCTAATTAAGTATATTTATATAAATTATAACCTAATCAAAAACCTTTGCATTCTCAAAGTTTAAGTCCATTTGTGTTTTGCGAATTGCATAGTTACATTACCATTTGGTGATGATGACGGTAGAGAAAAACAAAAGGAAAAAATTTAAATTTTCTGCATATCTCCAATCTTTTAGGCATTTTTGATGATGCCATAATGTTAGACAAGCGCATTGTCTTGGTGCTACCATTTACGATGAGAGGCTGTTACAGAGAGATAAATGTCTATAGTCAGAACGATTGTCTCTGAACTACCGGCGTGATTTTGGAGAGTTCTAACTTAAACTTAAATGAGGTTTTTAACAAAAGGACAGTTACGTCATTCTAACTTAAACGTTCCATCATGTTTACCTCAGCAAACTTTTCAGCATGTTCTGTGTTTACTTGTCCTTATATCACTCATCGGCAGCCAAATGCTCAGTTCAAACATGCTTAAGCAACCTCCGAGCCAAAGGCTTTCTGTTCTGGGGAATCAGACGGGCCTGACGATTAATACCACGCCGAAGAGGGCACTTTAATTATTAACCGTGCGTTACATTTGAGAAATGCTCACCAGGCATGAGATTTAAAAGTAGCTA
Organism: Girardinus metallicus; assembly: GCA_903067095.1. NCBI lineage: Eukaryota > Metazoa > Chordata > Actinopteri > Cyprinodontiformes > Poeciliidae > Girardinus > Girardinus metallicus. The sequence goes on from CAEGAE010042711.1 coordinate 29,326, forward strand.
ATGTTTCACTATCAAACTATTTCATCCAATCTTCAGAGCAGATGTGTGCTGAGAGGAGGGCATTACTTTCCACAGCAGGCGCTGAAAATATGCCTGCTTTCCCCCCATCAGGGAAGAAGTCGCGGTTTGTCTTGAGGGGCCGAGTGTCTCCTTGTGACTGGCCATTGGTTTTAAGTGGCTTGTGCATTTTTTATGGGACAGTGGTCGCTGGGAATGTCTTGTCTCTCTATTAAGACCTATTCAAATGGTAGAGACCATAAAACGAAGCAGGGACTGAAATATTAATTTGATATTGCAACACACCACTGTGCGTGTTAATTAAGGAAAGAGCTATGTGTTTTAGATGGGACAGGACTCTCAGTGAACTGTAGGGGTTGGCGATGAGGTAAATGAATTCATCATCTGGGTTTCTCGTGTAGTTATGTAGATTTTATGGTGTAAGGGGCTTGTTTGTATGTATGTATGTTAGTAAAATAAAATGCACGTCTTACATAGACATAATCTGGATGTTTGCAAAGATGTACTGTGAGTTTTACGATTTCAGTTATTACAAATTGTAGGTAGTTAATTTTTTTTTTAAATATCCCTAAACCCCAAAACATACAGACAAAAATCTTATCTAGGCACAAAACAGGTAAAAACTAATGCATTTCATGATTTAATTTCCCTTTGGGATCAGTAAAGTATTTTTGAATTTGAGTTTGAGTTACCATCATTCAGGTTTTTTGACCTTTTCTCCTACAGTGGTGATTAATAATCATGGTGTAACAATGCACTCAGCTTCTGAGATATTAGCAATTGTTGAAAAAAGGGAAAACTCATATTTTAAAAATTTGACTAATAGAATAAATGTTTCACCAAACAATTATGCATATTTAACTGTCTCTTAAGTCACATGAAATATGTGTTGACATGATTCAAATCATTACACCAGCATTCTAGTCCCACAAAATCCTTAAAATAACTCAATCCCAATGTATGTGTACAATAATTTCCTGCTTTCACCTTAACAAGTACGAGGATTTATGCAAGTTTTAGAAGAATGACCTAATCTTTTAGCAGTATGGAGGAGTTGAGGTTGTTTTTCTCAGTAAGAAATGTAAATATTGCAGAAAAGCTAAATATATCATTGCTTTTATTGCATAGTCGCCCATGTGCATGTGATTACAGCCGTTAGGATGAAGGATAAAGTTGTGAAAGAGAGACAGTACGTGCACGGAAACAGCCCCAAAATGGTAAGAAATAAAAATTTACTTTATGTTGATTCTTTACTTGTTTTTACAGTTTTATTTAAACCTTCCTTTATCTTGGTTTAGAACTGCCAAAGATTACCCAAAATAACTTTTTGTCAGAATTACTTAGGTTCTGTTGTTGTTTTTTTCTGTTTCTGTTTTTTTAGGCTTTCAGTTACATTTTTTATCCGTATGCAGTCCTCTTTGAGGCCTACAGGAAGTCGCAAAAAGTAAAGGTAAATGCAGCTTGGGAACACAACAGTGATCAGCAGCTATGTCTCAATGGATTTAAAAAGAATCATCCAGTTCAAAGCTTCTTTCCTTGTATTTTAGATTTAAGATGAGACCTAATAGGAAGTAGTCCACATACAATCTGAAGTGGCTAATGGTATGCTAATTTTGGTGTAATGTACATTGAACCTCCACCTACTCACACTTAAGTATTTGTGGATTTTTCTGTGGAACTTAATTTCAGTTTATGCTGAAATTTTGCCTTTTTGCAGATTTTATCCTTAGAGCATATCTATAATTTTCCAAATAAAATCCACCTAGGGAAGATGAAATACCTAGATGCAATGCTACTTAACGCGCTAGCCGCTGGTGTTAGCAAAGCAGCTAATCCTGGCGTGCCATTCATTTTCCTTGCCACCAATTGGCTGAACTATTAAAATAATTGGCAGTTGAGCAGCTATTTGAGGGGATCTCAAGCATTCGTGGATTTCAGCTATTCGTGCATGTTATCAGATTCTGTCAATAGTTTTTGAAACTGTATGTTTTGCTACTAGACAGACAGTCTTTCTTTAATAAAAGGACCTGGTTATAATTTCTATATTACTTCCTTATATTTTTTCCCTTCACAGAGCAGTTAAAGTGTCATTCTGCTGCCTTTGCTCTTCCTTCTTTTGGGCTCTTTTATTACCTCTCCAACATCTCTCTTTTCTCTGTAGGACCGGCTAGCGATTATATACCCTATCTTCCATCTTGGAGCTTATTAACCTTTTTGTTGGAATATTTGGAGCATAAAGGCTTCATTAAATATTTACATATGCACTAACCACTATGAAAAATTAAGAAAGCCAAAGTTTTATTAACCTGTAGTAATATAATGTCTACTCTTGGCCAGAAAAAAAAGGTCTTTTTTGCACATTAAAGCTTTCTGTAGTGCATAATAATGTATGGTAAGAAGGCCCCACTTGCATAGATTAACTCCGCTTTAATATAACATTAGGTTTCCCTAAACTGGCTTTATCATAGAATTATGCTTTTAATACGAGGTGTGGAGCGGAGGGCAGGGGGGAGAGATGTTTTGCCTGCAGAAATAAAGCATTGCGACAGACATTAATTATCCACAGTTTCTTGTGTGTTGAAACATACGTGAAGAAATCAGAAAAATTCATACCCTTCCGTTTCATGAATTTTATAGAAGCTGTAGTTTAAATGCTTGCCTCTGCCAGCCATGCTGACCTCATGACTCCGTAGGTGTAGCTGATCCACAACACCCACCCATTCACACGGGACTAAATGGTTCTTAATTATTCAAACACATGTTTAAGAATCTTGCGTAATGCTCAATATCATCTTATTGGGATGCTGCTCTGCTTCAGCCTTGGTAGTTATATGACTCTGCTTAGTGTCCTTTTTTTCTATTAAACACTTAAATCTGGTTTCCACAGAGTCAGTGCTTGGATTCAGAGCATGCAAAGCATAAATGTGTGCATATACAGGCAGTACTGGAGCTCAACTGAAAGATTAATGATTCAATTTTAGTTGCATATATATGGCTTTTATTTATTTTTGTTGTATTTCTTATTTTTATGTATTAAATTACATTAAAGTTAGTATCTTGTGTTGTTATTTTGCTAAATCTTGTATATTTACGACAACATTGTAAGTTCCTTAATATGTACTGTTCCATTTCAATAAAAATCAATCAATAAATCAATGAAAGGAAGTTTATATTAACTTGTCCTAACAAGATGATAACTTTGACTCCTACCATTGTACCAGTAAATTTTGATTAATACAGTGACAGGAGAATTTTATTTTTTATACTATAGTACATTTTATCACAGTCCACATTTAATAGTGAGATTCTTGAGTGTTTCCCTTTTTTCATTCAGTTGCATCTAAAATAGTTCAACAAATAAGACAATTCATGTAGCTGGGCACAACAAGTGGCTGCAACTCAACACAAAATGCCATTTTTAACCATTTTTTAACCTCTTTATGGGCAACATCCTTCAGTTGCTGAAAAATAATTCAAAAAATTAATAAATTGTCTGAAAAATATTTCAGAACAACCAAAATAACGTTGTGACATTTTTAGGTGCACCACACTTGCAACGGCTGAAACTGTAGAAGTTACCCAGTAAAGCTTATTGTGATAGTCAAACTTTTTAGATGCATTTAAGTACCTAATTGCACATAATTGGGTATATTTTTACCTCCTGTAATCTTAAAACAACATATATGCTTGCAAAGCAATGTTCTACTGTAGAAAAGCTTCTAAAATTTGAAAAAGTTCAACTTTGTTTAAAAAACAGTGGAAAAAAATTCACTTTGATTAAAAAAAGGGACAGAAAAGAGAGTGAGTTAAAAGCAGAGGCCAAAAGACGGACAGAAGCGAAACTTAGAGTAAAAGGGGGGGAAAAAAAAAGACGACTTGCAATTACAGAGAATGATGAAAAGCTGGGCGAAACAATCCGAGAGCGAGAAACACGGAAAATGTGAGATGAGATGTGACTCAGAGCTGTAAGTTGTAGGTGTTAAACTTTGATGCCTCCAGTGAGCGGAGCTGTAAAGTACAGTACAGTGTGGTCTATGAGTAGCAATAATAGAGTGAGGGCCAATCGAGGCAGTTGGAGGGGAAGAGATATGGAGGGATACGGGGGGAGCGCATTGTAGAGGGAAAAGTCGAGCCATACATAGTTTGAGTGAGACAGAGCGAGTTAGGGGGTTGCGGATAGTTAGATAGCGAGAGAAACAAGAAGGTTATCCATGATTTAAAGCCTATGGGGCCATGAGATGAGCCTTACTAGTTGAGGCTGCTGTGATTGCTGGCTGAGGCTGGCTGAGGCTGGGGCCTTTCAGCTCATTTCATCATAGAGCTCCTAATGAGGCCTGGGCCGCCTCCCTGAGCACTGAGGGCTCCGCTCTGATTCAGGGTACTGAGGGGCTCCAGCTCCTGCCAGTAAACACCAGCAGGTCCCGGGTAACCCGATGAGAGAGGAGTTGTGCCGATGGTGGGGGTGGACGTTGCTCCGGGGCGAGCCGGGAGAGCCACTTTGTCCCGAGGCTGTGTGAAAAGGTCACTGCCCGAGAGGAGTAGCCACGGGCCGCCGCTGCAGGGCGTCTGGAGGGAGAGTTGTTTTTGTTCAGACAGGAAGTGGCAGCTTAAGAGGAGCACATCCATTAAAATATGTCCACTGTTTGTTCACAGAAGCAGAAATACAGCATTGTGCAAAAGTCTTGAGTCATCTCTTATTCTTTTATATTTTACTTCCAAGAAGCAGGACATTCTTCTTTTCTTTTAAAGTTATTTTCTCCAGGCTTTCTAAGTTGCTTACAAGTTTTTCTTTAGGCTCTGCCGTTTTTGTGCTCATTTTGTGTTCAGTATATGATCTTTTCCATAGGTATGTTGCTGTTTTTATCATTTTTTGTCAGCTTATTTAGCAGAAGGCAGCTGCTAAACTGAACTATTCCTTGAACTTTTCACACATCTTGTCAATTTAAACCATAAACTTCAGAGCATTCACTGTGATTTTACATGCATGGCCAGCATAAAGTAGGACATAAATGTTAAGTGTAAGGAAAATCATGCATTTATAAATAAAATTAAAAAGAAAATAGCATATGTTGGGTTTGAGCTCACCTTTCCTGCACTCACAGTTGCCAGTCAAGTTTGAGTATGTTTTGCTCGTTCTTCATTGAAAAATACCAAACTTGCTCAGTCAGATTACAGTGAGAGCACCTGTGTACCTGTTTGAAATTCTTACCACAGATTGTGAGCTGGATTCAGACACATTACTATGCCTGTGAGCCAAGCCTTTACATAAATGTTGAAAATGTTGTTTTGTAGATCTTGACTGGAATCTGACTGGATCTTGTCTCTGAGTTTGTTTTTGCAGCAAAAAATTCATTAGTTTCACAAATGCACTGATATTTTTTTCTGCCCTGACTGGTCAGTCAGAAAGTGAAAAATTTGTTATTTTTCTTATCAGTGAATGCAGCATATGTATATGCTGCCAGTAGCTAAAAACACAATTTATCAATTGCAATGCTTGCCTTAAAAAAGAAATGTAAATAAAATCTCCCGTTAAAAAGTTTGTTAACCTAATAAGTCATAAAAAATCAGCATCACACTCTCAGGCGTTGTGTAAACAAGCTCCGTATACTTATTACGTAAGTACATATCAGGCATTTTTTTCTGTAAAAGACAAAAAGGTGTGGATTCAAAACATTTGAATGACAAACTCAACTTTTGATAAACCGTGCGATGCTGTGAGAGCTCTGATAGAGCCAACCTAGGCTTTGTCCAAGGAGGCCTGTTCCTACTTTTTATCAAAATTGGCAGGTTTCCATTAAATGAATTTATTTTTGTACTTCATATTTGCATAACTTTATGCTCAATGGAAACGCAGCTATTGTGTAAATTTATACTGCAAGAATAAAACTCATTCTGCTAGTTTTATGAGATGTTAAAAGTTTAAATACAAGAAGATTTACAAGAGATGAGATATAAAAAGTTAACTGCAGAGTGTCAGAGTTGGTAGCGCTGTTGCCTTGCAGTGAAAAGATTCTGGATTCAAATCCCAGTCTGGGGTTTTCCTGCATAAAGTTGGTTTGTTCTGCATATTCTCTGTAGGTACTCCGTCTTCCTTCCATAATCTTGACAATTAGGCTAGTTGGACTCTCTGAGTTGCCTTTACGTATGAATGGTTGTGTGACTCTAGCTGCCAGTCCGCTGACCATAAAATTACACCAGTTTAAATTACAAAATTAATTTTGCTGAATGGAAACACTCCAATTTAGAAGATTTACATTAAAAACTTTTTGCGCTAGGATGAGGTGATTTTTTTGGCTGTATTGAAAATAGCATATTTCACAAAACTGCAATGGAAACACTTTTTTCCCATCATACGAGTCCTGTGATAAACAGCTAGACAGAACTATGGATGGCAAAGACAAAGAAGAGAATAGAAAGTGGTTGGAGGATGATGACATGGCATCATTTTTAATGACTTATATAAGCAAACTTATTCACATGTGATTATAATTGCATGTCTCATTTAATGCAAACATTCCAATTGCAAAAAATTTTTTTTCAACATTAGCTGAATAGTGACAGTTTTAAGCACATTTGTAATGGAAACACAGCTAATGTCGCCCTGTGAGGTAGTGGTGACATGTCCAGGATTTAACCAGCCTTTTGCCCAACGACGTCCGAACAGACTCACCCTACAAGGACAAGTGGGTAGAGAAAATAGATGGATGCTAGACATGAGAAGCTAGTTAAAAGAAAAGTGTATTTTCTACGACATATCTGCTGTATCTTCAGGCTGCAAAGGAGAGCAAGATTTACAGCAGCAGCATGATCGCTGCAACTCCAATTGCTTTTTTTAACATGACCTGAGATTTTTAGTATGGGTGGCTCCCAAATGAGGGTAAGCCGAGTGGCAGAAGGCTGGTGGAGCGACCCGCCTGTTCACCCCGGCTCTGGCCTTTGAGCGGAGTTAATGATGTCACTAATATGTTCTTTAAAGACCACACAGTGATTCATGGCTTTCATTAGCCCTGTGTGCCAGGGTATCTTTTCTAACTCTCTCTCGTTCTCTTCGCTGGCTCCGTTTTTAATGATGGCCTGGAGACGAGGTGGCACGCTTGACCCTTAATCATAGGAGGCCGTGGTGAGTGAGCAGTGGTGATGAGATGGGAGGGTTTGAGGGGGAGGGCAGCGGTTAGAGGAGGAGGGGGAGGAAATTTTTTATTTCATAATCCAGCTCCCTGGGGCTGCTTAATACTTTGACCACACATTGTAATCTGTAGTGTTTCAGTTACAGGGGGGAGAAAAACTCACATGAGTTGAAAAACTCCTTACATGTTTAGAAGTATGTTTAGTATTCAGATATTTTAACCTTTGAGAAAAGCGCTATGATAAACTCAACGAGATGAAATAGAGGTTGAGTGCATGAAAAAATATTTACAGTCTGTTTTATACCCCATCTATTTTGCTACTTTGATTTTAGAAATTCATTCATAAAACTGTTGAGTTACTTTTACAGATATCAGTACAGAGGTTAGAGTTAAGCAAAAAACCACAAAATAATAACGTTATCTGAAGAGCTGTAGTTGAAGGTTCTTGAAGTGAGGTTCTGTTGAGCATTTGAAGCAGTTAATATGTTACCTGCTCTTCTGTTCTTTATTTTGTCTAAGTTCAAAAGAGCTATTAATGTACTGTCTTTGTCATGAGGTGCGCAGGGGTGGACCCAATCGCAGCAGGCAGTAGACGTAGTTTATCTGGATGATTTTTTAATGAAGAAAATTAAACAAAATCCAAATTCCAGGAAAACAAGGAAATCCAAAAAACACAATGAAACAGGAGACATGAAAATAACAAAGGTAATGACTGGCAACGTGGTGAACAGGGCAACAAGATGGACTGGCCAGTTGTGACTGAAAAAGAGGAGCTGAAGTACTGGGAGGTAGTAATTGGAACAACGGCTTAGCTAGACGAGAAGAGTGACTGCAAGTGTGAGTAGTTGCCACAGGAGCTGGCTGAGGGACGGGGAGAAGGTGGCACAGGGAAACTAAGGAGATCTGCTGGGGAACACAAAAGGAAGGAAATGGGGAACTGAAAAGTACTTCTAATACAAAAGACACTAAGTAAGTAAGGAAACTTACTCTTAGTAAGTTTCCTAACTTAGTAAGGAAACTAGGAGAGAAAGATATGAGGGAAACCGTAACTGAACCTAAATAGAAACAAGGCTGATCTAACAACAAAAAGAACTAAGGAACATAAAGCTAGAGAAGTTAGAAGATCTAAACAAAGAAATAACTAGAATTACTAAAGAAAGACTAACTGAACCTAGTGACAAAATAAGAACTAGTAACACTATGGGGAAGCTAGAAGAACTTAAGAAATAATCTAACTAGAATTACTAAAGGAAGATATACATAAATTGGACATGGAAGAATAACTGAACCTAGAGTGATGAAATTAAGAAATAAACATTACTAGAAACACTGCAGGTAGGCTGAAATAAGAAATAACTAGCAGGATAAAATAGAAATAAACTATAGCCATTAAAGCAGGCTAGACATGGACTCAGACAAACAAGGACAAAACCTAAGGTAACTAAAGAATAAATATAACTAGAAACACTGTAAAGGACTGAAAACAAGGAAAGCAATAAGACAATTCTAATTACACTAAATACCTCAAATAATAATATCAAAAGGACCACGAAGGGCTAAACTAAAGTGAACTAAAACATAAAGCTTAATAAAATGAAAAGGCAAAACCAACCCAAAAACCCAGAGTCCTGACAATCTTAACAAAACTTTGTATCTCAAAAAGATCAAAGAGGTTCATCCAAATAATATTTCTTAAAAATTAAAAGAAATCCACAATTTTCTTATCTGAGAAATAGAGACAGTAGGTGGTATGTCCCAAATAATCTACCTGGATTCATCGCTTTTCACTCAGAAAGAGTTCAAACGTCTGCAAACCACAAAATGTCCAGATAATATCTTTGGCACCTGACATTATAGTCAGAAAGCTGTTGAATGTGCTCCAGGACTGTTCGCTTTCAGAGTCCTAAACTTGTTCTGGTATTGTACCCCCGGATTACCCTGAGTCCAACCGTCCTCAATTCATTCTTCCGAGTCTTTTAACACTCCACATTGATGCAGGTATCTGACTTCAGTGTGCACTCTGCACCCTGCCTTCTAGAAGTATAAGTGTGAATCAAATAAATATCTGCGCCAGCATTAAAGGTGGAAGTTATGGTAATGACTTTTGCTGTTTCACTTAACAGTTAAATACTCTGCTCTCTGGGCCTCTGTAGTTCTGTTCAGAAATGCTGGTTTGACTGACAGCAACACAAACATCATTATTATCATGGACAAGGTAGCAGCTCTGTCTGTGTGCTTTGAAACTACTAAAATTTCCACACTGTTGCATCAGGTCCACGGCTATACCAAAACACCACATCTGAGTGTTTCCAGGAGAGAAAGCATTGCTCACACAAAGAATGTCCAGTTCTTTCTAAATAAAGGGCAACAGAGTTCCTTGTTCTGAGTTCAGGTGTGAAAACAACTTGAAAAGTTATTTTAGAAAGCAGGATTATTTACTCTGATAAGATTACATAGATAATTACTTCTTCAAATATTCAGAAGTAATATTCTGAATATTTAAATCAAGAAGGATTTAAACACCCTCGTAACGATGCAATCACAATCTTTTGGTGAATTTATACTTAGAAGGTGCAACATATTAAACATTTATGAAATGGATAATAAATAGTGGCTTCCACACTTCTTAGTTCCCGTCATCAAAATGTGCAAAAAACTATAAAATGAATTGTTTTATAGTAATTTTACGCACTTATTCAAAAAAAAAAAAAAAAATCAAACAAAGAGAGATTACCTATTTTCAAAGAACACAATTGAACGTCTTCACAAATCCACAAATCACTTGTAAACTGGTTGGGCGAACTTCCATGGATCCCCACTAAGGATGTAGAGCTGGTCCAGTGTCACTTTTTAAGCACTACTTTAAAAACGCTTGAGCTGTGACAAATAGAACTGCAGCATAGAATAGGATCTCAGAGTCGTGAAGAACTTTTATATACTTGACGTGTATAAAGCACAAAATAAGTATTTTCTGTCCAGCCACCACAAACATAACTGGAGTTTGAATGGTTGATCCTGTGGGTTTCGTCCAAAGGCCTGGGAACCGTGTTACCAGGAAATTTTTCAGGAAAACAAAAGTTGGCTCCCGTATTAAACTGAAAACAAGTCTTTCAATAAAATATTAATTGTTGGAATCCCCATTATTGGTCAAAATTGTGTGCACAATCAGAGAATGTGACTTTGTAAGTATTTTCAAATACTTACAGGGTAAAGACATAAAGTACAAATATTCAGAAGAAATAAAATAAGTATAACTGAACATTATGTAGAACATTATTTTATTGTCTGTTCATTGTGTCCATTAAAGAGACAGCTGGAGGGGAAAAGTTGTGTTTCTGACGGCTGTGTTTTTGCAAAACGTTGCTCTACATTTTACTTCGTACAGAGGGTCTGGGATCTCGGTTTGTGAGAAACAACGTGGACTCTTTTGAAGTTTGAAGCAAATCGCTAACATTTGGGTGCAGCCGAATGTTAGCGATTTGCTTCAAACTTTGCTTCAAATTCCTGCTAAGCTATGAAGCTTAACAGGAATAACCATCATCCAACCATCCAACATCTTTGCCAGCAATAAAATATCTGCAACATTCCTCTTGGTCAGACTTTAATTACTGTTCACTGATTGCCCCAATTGAAACTCTACGAAAGTAATCAAGGCCAATGGGAGAAATCCCAGCTGGAGCACTGAAAGGAGATGAGAATCGAAGGGAACTGCACAGGAAGGCTGGGCTACTGTAGTGCCGACCTGAAGGTAAAAGTTTAAACAATTTGTCCAGGATGTGTGGGGTCTGCAGAGTTGTTAACTGCTCTTTTCCTGACCTAGATGGACACAGGAAGGAGTCACCAATCAGAAAGTTAACCTTCATCCATGCACTTTTCAGAGAGTTGCACCAAAGACTGATTAAAAATCTCTTTCTGTATGCTCCAGCATGGTGCAATGTTTCGAGAGAGTGATGCATGCTTTTCTATCGGCAAAAGCAACCATGCAGTATTAGACATTTTTACCACGAGTTTCAAAAAGTAGATAGCCTGGGATTGTTTGTATCTCTTCTGACCAGTCCTCCCAGCATCCCATCTCAGCCTCTTACCATTTTTTCCCCCATTTTTCCACCTCCTTCCTCTGACTGCCGGGTCTCCAGCATAGACTCCCCGCTAATTCAATCTCGTTATTTTTCCAAACATGGCCGAACTCCGTGGCTCTCCCTCAATCAGCGGCTGGCCTAACCCCCTGATCTCTGGCAAATGGAGTGCCGCTGTGTGTCTCTCCCCTTGCCGTTTCAGAGCACACAAAAGGCCGTGACCCAAATTGCCGGAGGATTTAGGCCCTAATCTGTCTTTGCTCTGAAGAAAAATGGACGGCTCGGACGGAGACCGCAGGAAAAGTCAGAGGAGGAGGAGAAAAATGGGAGGGGTGATTTTATAGGATTGAGGGGTATAGAAGCATTAGGAGCATAACCCCGGCTGGGAAAACATCTGCTCTTCATCATCTGGATGCTCCTCTGGTCTAAAGCCTCGGTGTGTGTGGGTGGGTGTGTGTGTGTTTTCTTGTCTGTTGTGGCCTGTAGGCAGGGATTTCACATGTCCTGCTTTACATTTTTAAAAAGCAATGGATGAGGTACCTCCTGCTCTCACATCAACTGTAAATAATTGAAATTATCCCCAGCATCAGTGGCCTAAGTCAGCACAACATGCTACAGAGAGACATGTGTGGCTTTTCCAGCCAGGTCCCATAACACGCATGTAAACAACTGTAATTGTCTGCAAAGCAAGCTCGAGTACAATAGTTCTGTGTGTAATTTATTTATCATTTATTCACTGCTTCCCAACAGGCGGCTGGAGGTTAGACTTACTATGTTTACCCTCCTATGAACATCAGCAGCCAAACCTTGTGTGCACAAACACTCTGACTGAAACAGAGTTAGTTTGGCTGCAACTCTGGTACAAATCATTGCAAACACTTGGTTTTACTCACAGGAAAAGTGTTTAGATTCAAACTTTATTACCTGTTATATTTGTGGTTCTATTGATTATGCAAACGATGAACAACAACTTTAACGGAGACATGAATTACGAGTAATTCTGTCACAACAAAATACTCTTTTTTTTTATTAGTTCAGAAAAACCTTCTCTTGATCTTCACTCAAACAAGAAAGGCTTAGACTGATGTAATGTCAGAAAGTGAGCAGGAAAGTAATTTGTAAATATGCAATTTAACTCGGATGTGAGCCAAAAAAGTGAACTCTGGTCCGATTGAAAACATACGTCTCAGCTTGCTTGAAATGAACTCTGGAACGGTTCGAATGCATATGTGAAAACAGCAGGAAGTGAACTACAGCTCAGGGCATTCTGGGTAAATCCAACCAAAACAACAACTGCCAAAATCTGAAGCTACTCCATTTTTGTTCACATTTTGTGTAAAAGAAAATTGTGCTAATTTCTTCTTCTGAGGTTTTTGTGTTGTTTCCTTCAGTATTTCTTGGTGCAGCGCTACCACAGGCGAGGTGGGGGGACAGATTTTTATTAGATCAGCTCGTTTGAAAACCACACCAGCAGAAAATGTAACGAATGTTGCAAATTTGGTCCTCAATCAGATTGAGTCTAAAACACCCTAAACATCTTGTTTCATCTATAGAAATTTACATAATCTTGATATTTTGTTGTAGCATATAGTTGTTTTTGTTACTTTAATGAAGGGGTTTTAGCACAAAAGGTAGGAATCCAGACAATTCTGCATAGTGTATTTCCTAGTTAGTCACAGGAGCCAAAATATTTTTTTGTTTGTGTTTCTTGATGCTAATTAAAATGGTAAAAACTGAGATTAGATTCAATAAAATGAAAGAAAAACAGCACACGGCTCCAACAATTCCTGACTTTGGTTTTGTGAGCATTCCTAAGTTCAAAGCGACGTGATGTTAATGAAGGTTCCCATGCACAAAGAGAAGCTTATGTAAATGTTACCTCTCCAGATGTTCTGCAGCTCTCAGAGCCAGAACTCCCAGCTAGCCCCGAGCCACGTACTACCAGTTAGCATTTAGACAAACCTTTGTACCTTCTCGTGCCTATAGGGCCTATCAGCTTGTCCCAGCCTAAAAATCAATATCTGCCGCTAATGAAGTTTAGCCACACATTTTAATGAAGAACCCAATTTGCATTTAAAAGTAACATGAGGGGAAATGGGTTCATTTTCCCCCCATATCTTATTTAGTATGTATATTTAAACAGAAAGTAATGCGCAGGTTTGTTCAGCGTGGTAACGGTTCTCTGTTTGTTGGGAGGTTTAGTTTTAATTGATTACAGTATACATGCTGCTTCTGCACAAGTGAAAACATTAACTGATACATGAGGCCTCCTCCAGCATAAATAAGTTTTAATCAAGTGAAATATTTCTCATTAAGGACAGTTTTCTTCATGTCATTTTGGACGATAAGCCTTAATTTATGTGTATTTCGTTTAAAATAGAGTTAAATAATAAAACTTCAGTTAAACATTACCTGAAAAAATGCTTCTAAAACTTTTCCCTCCGTTTTTTATGGATATGTAACATCATCTAGATGAATTATGTGTAATTTATAGGTGTTAAGTACTGTTTTTTTTTTTTTTTTGCACATTTCAAAAGCAAGGCAGTTCAAAGTGCCTTACATAATAAAAACATTACATTACACTGGCAGAATAAGTAATAAAAATTGTAATCCAGTCCAGAAACAAACAGTTGTCTAGTTATTATTAACCAAAAGCAGCTCTACACAAATCGATTTTAGTCTGGATTTAAATTAACTTGGTGTTTTGGCATTTTTTATGACAAGTTCATGACAAGTTTATATCATACATAAAAAATATTAGGTGCAATGCAAAGCCATATTGTTTTGCTTTTATTTTGATTCAGTTCAATTAAAAAATATTTTATTCATCCCAAAGGGAACTTACATCCAATCATAAAAGAGTCATTGTGGATGGTGACGCTGTGGACCGGAATGATTTCCAATAGCAGCCAGTCTTGCAGCAAAACTGAAGAAGCCTCTGACTGAACACTTTATGTATGACAGTCATAACTGTAATGGCATGTTGATAGATCAATATCAAGAGCTTCAGAGGAAATATTTGTATTTCCTCTGAAAAGCTGTCCCCACCTTTTGAGATGCTAATCAGCTGCTCTGACTTGTAAAACATTGTTGCCACGGTTTATAGCAAATGTCGAAAAGTAAAAAAAGGTAGGAATAAAAATCCTCCCAGCCGCACAGCATCCAAAGCCAGAAGGAATAATTGTCCAAACATGTAACACCTAAACAACTTATTTTATGAACAGTAGTCAAACCAGAAGTGATGTAATAGCTGTTCCAACACCAGAAGCTGCACAATTTTCATTTTTATTCCTGGGTATAAACTAAAACCTTTGCATAAACCAATAAAATAGAAAACTACACATTTTCTTTCGCTTAGCCAAATGTCTGGGACCCCTTTTCAGATTTACACAAATATTTTACATTTCATTAAAATATTGCATGTTTAAGTTTTTTGATGTGTAGTTAAAGAAAAGAGAATTCACATTAACATTATTTTTTGTATTTTTAATACAAAAAATAGTAATAATTAAGAAAATTATGGCACCTGAGTACTTTCAACTTGGCCCTTGTAAAATATTTGGGCACCATTTTACCAGTTTTAATAATTTTGTGGAAGTTTAAATTATCTTTCAATATTCATGCCAAGAAAATCTAGATTTTGTTTAATCATATGAAATGTGTGGGTTCTTATTCTGAAGGCTTTTTTCTGTACTTTAAATAATTATATTTACATATGCATGCATGAAGTGCCATGCGTGCATCTCTAAGGTTTTCTTTGGATGATATTTGTACATGTTGTACCTATTTTGGTGTCTTTTCTACCTGTTTGCTTATGAAAGGCAGACTGCCTGTTTTATGTAAATAACAACAAGTCTTAGTCTCCTGTGTGCCACGCTGTTATGATACTGCGAGATCTTTGCAACAATTTTCATGCTGTCCCCTGCTGGCAAAATGTGCCGCATTACCAGCTGCAGCAGGAAGGCAACTTAGCCTCGAGCAAGACTAAAGTGTGCATCAGAGTAAACCAGTTGTTTACTTTGTTTGAACTCACCCTGGAGAGAGCGACTGCTTGAAGTTTTTTTTTTTCTGCATCTTTGACGCCCAGCTTGTGACAGAGGACCGGATGAATAACAATGTCACTTTCTTTACCTTCGCTCCAGATGTTTTCTTTTTCCCGCTCTTTTCGACATCCCATCTTTGTCTTTTATCACCTCGCTGCCACCACATCCACTCCTCTTCCCCTCTGCACTCCTCTCAAATTATTCATCTGCTCTTTTAAAGTTTTAGCGTGCAGTAAATTGATGCTGACACACAAACTACATTATATTTTTTTGCCGCTTTTTTTCCCCGTAAAATAACAGCGCGGCTCATCTCTCTTTAATTGTGCAGCAGTTGGGGACACAGATGCTCACAGATGCAAGTGCAGGAGGGTGAGATGAGAGAAAGGAATGTGGTGATTCAAAGACGGCGGAGCGAAGGATTGTGTAATTTAGTTAAAGTGATGAGGCAGAGGCCCTAAGTGACCCAGTGCAAGCGTTGCCTTTGCGCTGATGGGGATACAAGAGAAGAGGCGGAGGGAAGAAGGAATGATACCGGTTTATATTTAACTCAAGCTAAGGTTGTAACTTTTCAAAGCTCACACCAGGATAATCTGGATTATCCTAACTAAAATACAATGAAAGTTTATACTGTTTTAGAAAGCTTTTTGACATGTAATCGGGATCTTTGTCCTGTTAGAACACCCAAGTGTGTCGAAGTTACAACCATCCTGCTGTTGATTTGAGAAGTTCAAACATTTCAAGAATGAATAGTCTACATTTATTGTTCTATGTGCTTTGTACAATGCAAAAACAATGAATTAGGCCTTCCGTACGGAAATAGCTACGTTTTGTCAAACCCCCTCATCTCTGAGCTTGTCCTCTACAAAACCTCAAACAGACAACTCTTAGCGGTGGATCACTCGGCTCGTGCGTCGATGAAGAACGCAGCTAGCTGCGAGAACTAATGTGATTTGCAGGACGCATACAATTGCGCAGTTTGACATTTCGAAAATTTATTTGCTCAATGGAATGGTATGCCAATTTAAAAAAAAATTTTTTTTTGATAAAAAGTTTTGGTGTTAGAATGAGGTGAATTTTGGGCGGTATTGAATTCAGTGTATTTTGAAAAACTGCAATGGAAACATTAGAGGAGTCACATGATCAGTAAGGAGATGTTACAACTGGCGGAAAAGATGGCAGGACGTATTTGGAGGATCATGACGCAGAATGTTTTTAATGACGTATCATGCGAACAAACGTATTTATTTGTGATTTTAATTGCATTTCTTATTCAATTGAAAAGTCCCAATTATGAAATTGTGTTTTTAGCAGAGTATTGACAAAGTTTTGCACACATTTGTTATGGACAATGCCTACACGGTTATTGTGTAGGCATTGTCAGTTGTTGATAGTTTGCACAGTGTTTCTAGGCTTAGGAGCATCCAACTGACTCTTAAAAAAACACCCAGCTGTTCTTTTGGTAATAAGTTAATGTTTTTTGTGTTTGGAAAATGAACCACTTTAAAAACCTCCCAATTGTTTAGTCACATTCAACCTTTACCTAGTAATCCAAGTGGAGCTCATTTGCTCAGCTGGTTTTACCGCTGTATGCGCTGTACAACGACTGCTGGAAAACACAAATATCAAATAACAAATATTGCTGCATTCTTGCTGGTTGTGGAGGAGGCTCTACTTCTGCTTTTCAAAGATGTACAGTTTTATAATTGTGCATCTGTTTGCAGCCATTTTCACATGAGAGTGTAAATGTTGAGATGGGGAGTTGAAGGGGAAGCAGCAGCAGCTTATTTGGATTTCACAAGAGGCCCTAAAACATTCTGAAATCAGTTCAAAATAGGCAGAACCGGCCAGACTGAAATCCTACTATAAAAGAATGATTTTGTGCAAAAAAATTAATGTACATGTTTTGTTTAGCAAATAGACATATCCTAACCTGTTCAGGGAAGTATAATAGGTCACATTTATGATTGTTTTCTGCAGGAGCTCAGGCTTTATTTTGAGACAGGTACAGTCACCAGCAAAATGATCAATTTCAAATTCAGGGTTTCTTCAAAGATGCAGGCTTTTATTGGAAAGTGAGGGAAGGATTCGGGCTGTGAAACTGATCAGTTTACGGACACTGATTTGGTTTAATGTAGCTTACCAATGCTTGCTTTATACAGTGAAGTTCAAGAACAATTGATCTCCTCCATTCTCTTTCAGTTTACCAGAGATAAAACATGGAGGGAATGGCTTTGGTCTGGGGACGTGTCAAACAGAACAGAGGTGAGATCCAAGCAACAGAAGAGTATTGATTTGGAGAAACAGTAAGATGTTTTTATTCCAGATCAGACCGAAGAGCCTGTACGGCTGTCCTTGATCCAGTCTGTTCTTACGCTGATGAACAAGTCTCAGGAGGAGGCGTCTGACTCTCTGAAAACATGTCAATACACCTCTCAGCAGCCAAACCCTATAACACATGCCCTCATGTTACTGAAACAGGGGCATGCAGAGGTAAATCAACATAACGACAGCGTTAAAAAGATCATAAAGCGTCATGATTTTGGTAAAGTGAAAGTTAGACAGCGAAACAGATCAAAGAGGCACAAAGCGCGTCAAATCTTCCGCAGATGTTTGGATGCATGTTAGTGGCAGGATGTCGCTCCGTTTTCACCGTCTTGTCACTTTCTTCTTATTACAAACCCTCCAACAGGCGGAAAATAAATAAGTAATCCCCAATATGATCGTATGCGAGTGAAGAAGCTCCGAAATGGAGGAGCGAAGAGCTTCAGCAGATGAAGTGAAGTGTTGGAAATGGTGATTATTTTTGCTTCACTGAGGTCTTATTTTTCAAAGTGCCACTAAAAGCATGAGAGACTTATGTCACTTTGCGCTGCAAGGACAGAAGGGTGATTTGATAAAAGATGAAAGGAAGATGGTGACACCCCATCTGCCATTTCTTTTGGTTTCATTTTTGACCTTTGCTCAAAATCTTGATTCTTCTCAAAATCATTTTCCTTCATGAGGCCGTGTGATATTTATGGCCAGGAGCCCACAGCTAAAGCTAATATTATGAGCTTCCACAGTGCCATCCATATTGTTTTACCTCGGCATGCCTGCGGTGAGGAATAAATAAAGTGCCTGCCGCTGCAGTGGCGTTGGCAGTGCTGGCTTTCAAAGCTTGCTCCTGCGGCAGGTTGGAGACTAGGATGGGCTGTAAAGAGGGGTGGAGGGAGGAAAGGAAAGGAAAGCAGGCTGTCACTTTAGCTTGGGTAATTTTTGATGTGCACGTCAAGGCCTTGACAAGGAGAATGTGGCCAGCTTGTACATTAGAGTCGCAGCGCAGCACAGGGGACAGGTAGTAATGCAGTCCCAGAGAGCGCCGTTCATCTGCTCACACTATGTACTTGTCTGGTGCCACACAAGGATGCCCCCTGTCGCCCCAGCATCCCCCCACCCCTCCACATCCCTCTGCTGAAATGACTTTAGTCAGTGAAGGAAGAATCCATTTACAATGTGTGCTTTATAACATCTCCTTGACAATGCAGTAGTGGATTAGAGACAGTTGTGATGAATCTTTTATAAAGATTTCCCCCCCCCCTTCCATCTTTCTTTTACATGTGCAGAGGCTTTCTGGGTCCTGGTGCGCCACATGCACATGTGACTGTTCGGATGTCATCGCATATTGGGGAAGGAGATGGCAATGGGCGCTTAGAAAAAAAAAGAGAGAAAAGAGAAGGAGAGTGACACAGAATTCGTCAGAGTGGGGGCATTAAAATTTATCTCCAAGTCACAGTGGCTGCCATGATAGCAGCGTGAAACTTTCCTTTAAAAATGAAACTCACTTGTCCTCTCAGTCATCCACATGCCTCGCAATCAAGACAAGCGCTCTCTGTCCTCATCAATTCTTCAATGCAGTTTTGACATTCGCTTCGTTCATTTGCATAGCCATCCAACTTGTTCCCTTTCGCTCCACTTTAGAACGCCGCTTTAAAATTAATGCAGGCACAAAGAAATATATAAATATATCCTAAAGTTGACATGATGTTGTTCTACATTATTCCCCTTGAAAAGGGGTTTTGTTCAAACTCGCCAGCTGAACCGACGCAGCAGCCATGGAGGTGCGGACTAACAGACACGGGTCGTCTGTCTTCTCCAAGTTATTTTAACGCGGGAAGAGCTGCAATAAAAGTTTCACCCAGAACCTTTGCTTTGTCGTTGATGATGCTGTTATTTGATCAAATCCACTCAATTATAACAAATGAGTTACACGCTTGACTGAACGAAGTATTTGTCTTGAAGATTTCTCACAACAAGGAGTTTTTGTAGTTTGTTTTTGCATTTCTAATTTCAATAAGGGTTGTGCTTTATTTCTGTGTGGTGTTGAAACTGATAAATCATCATTTTTGTGGAATCTTGATCCAATAATTTGTGTTTATTTTATTTTTTCATATTTTCATATGAAAAATAAATCTAATATATTTTAAATGCTTACTAGTTTTTTATAAGGTCAATATGCAAACAAAAATGTACTTTATTGTTTACAGTTGTTAGGAAATAGCAGAAATTAAGTATTCAAGTTTTCCAAAATATTTAAAGTATACTGATGATTTCTCTGTGTGAAAGTATGCAAAAGTTTGCCAAACATTCATCTTTCCGGAATAATTCATCTAAATATGTCAGCCAATGTATTAGCTCTTTTCTGATTTGTTTGTTTTTTTTGTTGTTTTTTTACTGACAGCTGACATCAGGTATGTATGTATGTATAAGTGGCAGTGAGTCTTTTACATCAAAATTGAGAAAATTTGATGTAAAATTTGGTCGACTCTTCTGTTCAGATTTGTTTTAGTTGAGCCACATTGGATGGTTTTTGCTTTTTAAGTACCTGCTTAAGATCACTGCAATCAGATTTATGTCAAAACTTTGACCAGGTCACTGCAACAGCTTCATTCCATGTTATTTTGTGGGTTCGTTTTGGACCATCACACTACCACCACCATCAGGTTTTGATAGTATGACGTTAGAAGTTTTAAAATCGACAGAGACAAGAAGGATGTCTTATTTTACTATGTAGAAACTCTGAGTTAAGGGCTGGGAATGAGGAGCAAGGGGTTAAATGGGATTCTGCTAAATACTGCCAGGTCATTTCTTGTTTGTGGACATCTGAGACGTCGTTTGTTTTATTATTAAAGCACATATTAAGTTTAAACATCTGCCTGCTTTCTGCTGTCAAATCCTTTGTGATCATTTCTATGGACAAATTTAAAGTTTTGGTTTGTTATTATATTTATTGTACATCTGACAATTTTTCATAGACATACATCAATTTATTTCTAAATTAAGTAAGTTTAGCATGTGTGGGTAAGCTTGACATGTTCGATCACTTCATTGCTGTTCGCTCCCTCTTTACCTGCAATTGATGCACAAATTTTAAAAATTGATTTTTTTGTGTGAGAAACAGTAACAATGTTTTGGACTCAACCTTCTCATTTAGCAAGTCTGGCTGGAAGTAAAGACTTCACATAAACTGCATGTCATTTATGCATATTTAACTTTAAACAGATTCAAATCATTTGACTGGACGTCCAAGACTAATATTACCTTCTTTTTTAAAATGAATTGCATTCATCTCTGAAATGTTGTGTTTAAGCAGCTCAGATGTACTTCCCCCTCATTTAACTTTGGTAAGAAAAATCTTACTTTTTAGGGAAACAGCATGTGACATATTATTATTTATAGGTTTGACACCTAACAAGGTAAAGCAGAATTTACTTAAGACTTTAATTACGTCCATTTTCATGTTCTAAATCTTGAATGAACGTACTGAAGCATTTATTTCAGTGCTTTTGTCACTAGTTTACTGTGGATAACACAAAGTTTGAAGCATGTTGTATTTTGTTACAAAAACAATGTTGCTCCACCATAAATGATCTGCATTAAGTTTGGTTGATTTATTCATTTTCTCGTCAACACTTTTAAACTCTTTCAACATTATTTCATGTTGAATGTTTTTGATGTGGTTAAAGAACATTTCATTCTTCTTGGCATCTCAATGTATTTATTTAATCTCTCATTAATAATTCTTCCTCAGTTGCAAAAAGGTCAGGCTAAGAAGCATTATTTCATTCCTCTTCCCATTTATTTTCCAAAGCAAGTAAATCCTTTTCCCGGCATGCGCCTATATGTGTTTTTTTTTTTCCTTCTTCTTCTCCATCTTTTCCACTTTGAAGCTCACCTGCACGCCCTAATTGTCCATTTGAGAGGGACACCAGCGGCAGCAGAGGATTCAGAGAGCGAGTTGATGCAAATGCTGCTTTAAAAAAAATAGATATTAAAAATTGATCAGCTTTTCCATTTGAATTCAAGGTAGGCATCACTCTCCATAAGCAGGGCTGTCTCCTGAAATCAGAAGAACTGTCAGTTCTGTGACTGGCTGTTTACAAACTACGAGGCTGAAAATGAGACCTGCTCCCTGCGGACAAGTGCCTTGTACAAATATAAATAATGAATATTCAATGAATAATTTCTGCCCTTTAATAATGTACAACTTGATTGAATTGACTCACACTGTGAAACTGGAGAATCTTACTAAAAGTGGATAATGCTGAGGTACAATAGAGGTAAGAGCGTTGCGTGTGGCAGAGAGAAACAGGGCCCAGATGACCCTGAGCTTACCTCTGCAAAGGCATCCTGTGCAAGTGGCATTAAACTCAGAATAGCCAAAAAATTTATATTAAGTGATGATTTAACTACACAATCTGCAAAAAAGGGGGATTAAATCCAACTTTATCTGTGGATCCTGGCCTTCAGAGTCAGGAAGAATTAGATAAATCCCTCCTCTTCTCTGCCTGGATGTCTTCTTACGAGGAATACTGTAGGGCGGAGATTTGATAAATGGTTAATTATGGAAATTATTGTGCTGAAGCTTAGCTGTAATTAGTTTTAATTGGCTAATTGGGAAGAATTACTGCAATTAGCTGCATAATGTCTTTTTTTTTAAGCGTTTTGTGCAAATTTAAGGATGTACTGTGGCTCGCCAAAGTATTCATACCCTTTGAAACTTTTCACATTTTGTGAGTGTTGGCACCACAACGTCAATGTACTTTATTGGGATTTTATTTTCTTAACAAACACAAAGTAGTGTTGGATGGTGAAATGGAAAGAAAACAATGGTTTACCACATTTTTTTTATTTTCACTACTTTTAGTGTGAAAAGTGTGGTGTGAATTTATATTCAGCTCCCCAGAGTCAATACCTTGTAGAACCACATTTACATTTACAATACTGTAACCAGTCTGTCTCTGGATTCTACAAGAATTAATCTTTTTGAACAGAGGTCATTTGTGGACATCAATTTTCAAGTCTTGACATATATACTCAGCCAAACCTGTAACTGGACTTTGATTGGACCATTCTAGCACATGAATATCCTTTCACCTAAACCAGTGTTTCTTAAATGTTTTTTTTTTTTTTCCTTGAACGGGTTAGGACTGGTCTGTTTTTGCAGAAAATTTTCCGCTGTTATCAATATTTTATTCTGCTCATTTCTGCCTATTTTGATCTCCTTTCAGGATGAGCTGTCTTAGGACATCCTGTCACTTTAAATCCAAGTAAGCTGGTGCTGGTCATGCCTCCCAAATTAATGTTTACATTCTCATGTGGAAATTGCTGCAAACAGATGCGCAATTATACACCCATACATCTTTGAAAAGCAAAAGTAGAGCCTCCTGCACAACAAACAAGAATGCCACAAGTAGTTTCTAAACCAGCTGATCAAATGTGCTGGCACGCCCATTGGGTTTCCAGGTAATGGGCTGAGCTCAGCTGGGGTTGCTAGGGAGCAGTGCAGTGCCCATTGAGTGTAACTCGACAATCAGGAGGTTTTTAAAACAGCTCATTTTAAATACACCAAAACACTGCTGGGAGGTTTTTTTTTAAGTGCTTGGGCATTTTTTGGCGCAGTAGAACCTAAATAGAAATATACAAACATAAAGGTCCCCATTAACCCAGGTCCTCGGATATTTGTCCTGCATGTTTAGGAGATTTTTTAGGTGTTTGCCTGCTGATACACAGAGAAGGGGGGGTGAACAGGCGAACATGATTGACAGCACTAAGACCCGCCTCCTAGTTCTGATAGATTGTTTGTAGTGAGCACTGGGGGAACTGGAAGAAGACAGAGATACATGATTTTTTTCACAGATTATCTGTCTCATACCATACAGTTTATGAAATTACTTTTCATAAAAGTTACAGACTGCAATTTTAAATGTTTCCTGCTAATGAAGTCCTGAGTGAAGGTTTTTTTGTTCCCTCTAACCGGTTGATTTTCCCCACGAAGTTGGATTGTGTTAAGGCATCCTCTTCTGCTGGAGACAGTCAGGAATAAAACAAGAAATTCTATTCTCCTCACACCGCCTTCCTCCGTGTGTCACACCAGCACAGAACTCAAACCGAGTATTAGAGCGGCCTCGGCTCAAGGTGCTCAGACTCTCTGCTAATAACACCATCCAGAATTCACGCCTTCCAAATGGGTTAATGTGTTTTTGCCCAGAGGGCCCTATCTACCTCAACAGCAGGACTCTCTCTGCACTTCCATTAAGCTACAACACTGCCGCCTATTAGCTGCTTTAGTGTGCACAGGGGCTACAAGTGCGAAGTCGAGTGCAGACCCGGCTTTGTGTGTGTGCGTGTTTGCGTGCATGCGTGTTGGACCACAGAGTGTCCCGACCTGGAGCTGCATGGCACCGCTGCTGCAGGAGAGAACAATATTGTGGCCCCTGACAGCTTGTTAAAGACTTCTCTGTGTTGTCTGCTGGGTTGTGTATTAGCACCCTGTAACACACTACATATATTTAACACACATACACACATATAGGGCTTGTTTGTTGCTAGGTGTGAGTGTGAAACACAGGTGAAATTCAAGCTGAAGAACGAAAAACAGAGATGCTGTCACTCAACGCTTGAAAACATCACTTTAAATGCGTTACTGCTTTATTTTTTCCTTTAAAATCTCTAAAAACAAAGAATGATGTTATAAATTATGAACTAATCCTGGTTTAGGAAGCCGGTTCAAGCAGCAAAACCTTTTATAATCCATAGGGTAACTTAGAGCACTGCAAAAACATAACATCTTACCAAATATTTTTGGTCTAGTTTCTATACAAATATCTTAGTACACATGAAATAATTCAAAACTAACTGATAAGAAACTTTTCAGCAAAATATAGGAGCTTTTTTAAATCAAGAATACTTTAAGAATAATAAAAAAGTACTAGTTATACCAGTGGTTCCAAAAGATTTTCCTGAAAACATATTCAACCCCCTTTATTTTGTGACCCCTAAAACATTAAAATGTGACCAACTGAATTCAGGAATCAGAAAATAGACTCCACCTGTATGTAATTTGAGCTCAGAATAATTAATTAATAATAATTTCTGTTGAGGCATAAGAGGTTTTTATGTGAATATTAGTGAACGATCAGCAACAAGAAGATCAACGAACGAAGCAGACAAGTCAAGGGAAATTTGTTGCAACGCTTAATGCATGGTTGAGTTATAAAAACTTTATGTGTTCGTCTGTCACTTAACATCATATTAAAATACATTAACTTTGTGGATGTATTTTGATAAATGGATAGACATATACAGTTAACATTTTTCAAGCTCCTTGCAAATGTAGTTTTAAGATTATTTTCATTCAACAAGAAACCCAAGAAAAGCATTTCTAAAGGGAAATGAGACAAGTATCCCTTAAAAGACAATAAAACAATTTCAAAAGAGGATCCGTTTTTAAAAAAGGGTATTTTTTAGTTACCTTTTATTATTTTTTTTATAGCTTTTCACATATTGTCACTCATACCTTGATTTGATGAGGAGCTCCAAACCTCCTTACTATCACCCTAATCTTTATATTCTTCAAGACAGACAGGCAGGCAGGCAGACAGACAGACAGACAGACAGACAGAGAAATATTAAAATTCTACTTTCTATTTCTCTCTTAAATATACAATTTCCATTCCTTTAAAATGGATTAGAAATAAGTGAGAAAACTCATCAAAGTCCAAAAGAGAACTTAGAAAGATCGTCAGAAAGCCTAACAGATGTCGATCAACATCATTTTCAAAGAGAGTCTAAAGCAAAATATGAACAAAGCGTCTTAAACAGACCTGTGCAATATTAATAGATTGAGTATTAAATGTTTATTTTTCACTTTGTTAATTGCGTGGTCATTTTTTGACATTAAAAATAGAACCAGCACTCTTCTTTGGAAGTATCACCTTCCAAATGTTAACCAGAGCTTAATGGGAAGTTAAAAAATACAGACGGAAGAAACACTTTATTTCAGTAAAATAAGAAGAGGCTTTATATTCTGAAAACATCAACTGATAAAACATTTCCACCACACCACTTTTTAGGATAACAGATGTTCAAATAATTTCAGTAATCATGTTGTAAATATTGAGGGGAATCTTGTTTAATTATTGGAGATTTAAAAACAAAAAAAAGGCAAATATTCAGTGTTTCACGTAATTATTTAAATTCAATGTAACTTTTATAATTTACTTCAAGTCAAATTTGATTATCTCAGACTCTGCATTACATGAGTGTTTAAAATTAATTGGGACATCAGTTTAAAACTGCATTATTACAGCAAATATTTTAGCATGTCTTTTTTTAAAACATGAAACAAATAAATTGGAGAAATTAGTTTTGCCATTTTCTTAGTTAAGAAAGTGAAAGAATAGCTAAAATTTACAGTAAATAATAAAAAGGATTAAATTACATGATTTATTATGCAAATATTAGAAAAGTTGGGTGAGGATAAAAACTTATTATGAATTTAATTTAATGATCTAATTTAAATTAAATGAGTTTAACTTTCCCCGTATTTATCTCATATATGTATATATTAATTTTGAGGCAAATCAGAAACATTTTGTTTGGAGAAATGCTACTTTCTTGTTAATATAAATAACATTCATTAATATGTAGTTATTATTTGTATTTTTCTCTCAATAGACCAAAGACGTTACTCTGTTTTCAAAGTCAGACATCTTTAATCTGCTGTTTCTTGATGTGTTTAATGCAATTTAAATGTTTTATATTGTTAATCAAATTAATTGTGTTTTATTTTCATTTAGTTTCTTTTTTTAAAATATATATTTATCACCAGCACAGACATTATTTCAACTTTAAACTGCTTGAATATTTCTGTGTGCTTTTATTTCTCTACAAACAGGAGCCGCTTAATGTTTAGTGTCAGCCTGCCCCCTAGTGGCCACTCAGCCCGTCCAATGATGAAAAGCCCTGCCCTTTACTGAGCAACACATACACAGAACAATAAAAGGAAAACATCTATAAAAGTTGTATAAGTTTTGCTAAAATGAATAAATCATCTATTAAAATGTGTTGATTAGATTTCACAAGATGCATATGTAGTGAATTATGTTGCACAAAGTATTGGAGCTAAAACGCCGCAGGCCCTCGCTAGTTGTGTGTCTGTGAACATTTATTTGTGTTTAAGGAGGCCAAGTCATTATTCATGGTGTTTGATGCCAAAGTCAATAAAAAGCTATACATGAATGGGAGTAAAAATCGCCCTCTGTTCTCTGAAAACGGCAGTACGCTGTGTCTGACTCTGACGACAATAACTCAAGAGTCTGAATATGGATGAACTTCTGAGAACTCCTCAGAGATGCAATGCATATAGTTGATGAATTTCCAAGAGTGACCGGACCAGACCGTATCATGGAGAGTAAAATAGATCGGACCAACTCAGAGACAGCAGAACTAATTAAATGGATAAAATATATATATGGCCCCCTCAGAGTGTGTAAAATTAATAGGGGAGCAAGGAACTTGCCTGGAAGCCACTTCATTCACTCTGCAGTGCCGCACGCCTGGGCCATCAGAGGGCACAAGAGGTGCTACATACGCTAGTGTGAGAGCATTTATTGCACGTTTATCTGCTTTTATTGGTGCATGAATAGTTCTTAAATGTTTTATAATCAAATATTTAAAACCAACATGTTGAATTTAAGTGTTTTAAACCTTGTTTGTTTGGGGGGGGAGTTTGCAAAGGAAATTTTAAATAAGACAAAAATGTGCTTTGGCTTCTCTTTGTTTAAGAAGAAGCAAATTAAACAACAAGTAAAAACGTTACATTGTAGTAGCAAAGTAAGGGAAAACAATGGCAGTTCATATGTTCCTGTTATTTATCGAACGCAGTTCTAATCAAATACGTTTTTAGCCTTGATTTAAAGGAACTCAGTGTTTCAACGTTTTGCAGCTTTATGGAAGTTTGTTCCAGATTAGTGGCGCATGAAAACCGAATGCTGCTTCCCTATGTTTGGTTCTGGTTCTGGGGATGCAGAGCTGACCAGAACCAGAAGACCAGAGAGGTCTGGAAGATCTTTAACGTATTTTGGTGATAAACCGTTCAGTAATTTGTAAACTAACAGGAACACATTATTTTAGGCAAAGCTTCACAGGTATGCCTAAAATATCAGTCATACAGATCCACAATGCTGCTGCTCACATTTTGACTAAAACTAAAAAAAATGGAGCACATCATCTCAGGTCTAAAGTTCTTAAAATGTTTCTGTTAGTTAATAAATCACTAAACGGCTTAGCACCAAAACACATTAAAAATCTTTTGTCGTTGTACCAATCTTCCAGATCACTCAGGTCTTCTGGTTCTGGTTCTGACCTTTTTAAAATGAGTTATTAATAAACCTTTGCAAAGAATTTTAATTTGAGCTAGTTCTATTGCCTTCTGTGTTCTATTTCTGTCTGAAATTTGTATTTTTTGGAGCCCCCTGCTGGCCTGGAGGCCTCAAGCAGCTGTTTAGTTTGGTTATGTCTTTGTTTTGATCTGAGCCATATGTATCCAGTTTGAATTTCAAAGCCTTTTTTGTCTTTAGCTTACATTACTGTGCGGATGGCGAAATGGAAAATAAGACTTAAAGCATTACCTCAGTAACAGACGGTTTAAAAAACTCACAACCTGATTTAGTTCAATCAAACTAAATCGGAAGATCAAAACTTATAGTTTTTCTATCTTCAGTGATAAAAGATCTAGTGTCTCAAAAGAAAATATTACAGACACCTGTGCAGTTAATTCTGTTTGCAACTCAACCAACATTTATCTTTGCTTTAAAATAACAATAAAACACAAAAATGTTTTTTTCTGTTAAAACCATTTTTGAGAATTTAAAATTTTGAGAATAATCTCTAAAATTTTCTTTAAAAAAAAAACCTTGGAAATTTTTGAGTTTCAAGAGTCAAAAAATTTCCACTTTTGGGAATTTTCTGAGATTTTTGACAAAAAATATTTTCCTCCTTTTTTTCTATCTATAATGGGCCTAAAACGAGAAGACAAACCTGCATGCAAAAGAGTTTTTTCCAGTATCCAACAATAATCTTTAGCTGCAAAGCCAGACATGAGCAGCTTTTTTCAAAAACGTCCCCCCTCCCTTCCTCTGGGTATCTTGAAATAAAACTGTAGTAAACCAAATCCACCACTAGAGGTCACACCTGTGAGACGAATTTCAAAGGAGCGTCCAGTCCTGCCAACTCGCCTGGCCTTGACCATGCACTTGGGAAGCCATCATTTATTTTTGGAGCCTTAGGCTGCGTAGCTGCTGTGAGACTGGCAGGGGGTGAAGAGGGTAAGGAGGGAGGAAGAGATGCAGGAGGAGGGGAAGCAGGGCAAGTCACGCCAGCACCAGGCAGTGACACAAAAAGCATTGTCCTGATTTAATGGCTGTGAAGTCTTGCCTCCCCTTGGTCCAAGGAGCTGCTGATGCTTAATTAGGACGAACATTCATTTAAAGACACAACACCTCAGCTTCGGCATGGCCGGCCCGGAGCGAAGACAATTCAATCCATCTCCCGCCATTGAGGGGGGATGAGTAATAAGGACGGGACGGGTTCCTGTCGCAGCCCTGCGCAGCATATTCACTCCTCGTCCAATATGGAGGCCATAAAACTCTCACCAGGCTCTAATGTGAAGAGTGAAACCTCTGATGAGTCATCAAGTAAAATCATACGGCCTGAAAATGTATTTGATTCATGAGGGGATGGGGAGAGATTTTCAGTAATGAACAACGTTGAAGACAGCTGTTCCTCACAATGTCTTGCTTAAGTATTCACACTGTGAAATCTTTCACATTTTGTCTCAATTTAATAAAAATAGAACATAGTGTCACCTCTTCTGCCAACCTTGAACATTTAACGACTGAATAGTTTTTCTCCATTTTTCTCTAAAAATTGATCCTTGCCCCAGATTCTCAGTTCAGTTCTGGATTTCAGCTGAACCAGAAGTAGTTTGTATGATGAGCTCAACAGATGTGCTGTTCTACCAGGTGCTTGCTAACTGCAGCTGCTAGTCTGGGGGAGCTGAGACGGGGAGAGCGGCTCCGTGAGAAGCAAGCGTTTAGGCACCCCCGAATGGTTGCCACATGAGATTCCAGGATTTCTAAAACATACATGAAAGACTCAAGGCAACACTCCAGGTATGTTTTTGATGAGGGAATAATATTATAATAATATTATAACAAAACTGACATTAAAAGTCAGTTTTACCCTTTAAAAGAACAGCAACCATGGTGTGATTTTGGAAATAAATCGCTATAATCACCAACATCAGGGGTTCACTGCACACCACGGTTCAGCTTTTTGTTTGTGAAAATGATTTGTTAACCAATTTCTTCTCCCACTTGACAATTGTACACTATGTTGTGTTCATGTGTCATAAGCATCCAAGAAAATACTGACTAATCTGTTACACTTTGTAGGGATGAAATATTATTTTGTTCAAGTATCAGATTTAAACGAATAACTGATAACTGTTATTGCCTTTTATTACAGGGATATTAGTATTTTATCATTGAATATTGTCAAATTTAGATTAGGTCTTAACTGTTGGTTGAATTATATTGACATTATTTACCTTTGAGACACTGACAGCATTATTATGTTGCTTCTCATAACACAGGACCAAAATGAGTTCCTGTTCCATTTGTAGAGGTTTTGCTTGCTTTAAAAAAATTATTCAAACTAAGCTCAAACATTACTGCATTTTTATTTAGAGATCATTTTTAAGCCTCCCTTCCATGCAAATATCTGCCATAATGGTTTTCCTATTGATTTAAATCCAAACATATAAAAACTCCCTTCTCCACTATATCAAATTGCATATTTCTTAATTATTTATCCCAAGGCCTTTAAGCACCAGGTCTTTTGAATTTTTTATTTCTGCTCAGCTTCAAACAGGAGATCTTGTATTTAAAAAAAAAAAAAGAAAAGAAGAAGCAAAAAGGGAAGACCCAGTTTTGGGGTGTGGGAATTGCTGCAGGGCCAAGCTGACAGGATTCTTAGTCTCAAGGCGCCTCATGGTTTTTCATTTACAGCACAGCAAAGGCACAAATCCAGGTCAATTAAAATAAGGAGAAAGAGGCCTGTATGGCTGACTGGGACGGACGCCACCACCCTTACCTGCCACAAGAGGGCACAAGGGGTGCGGAGGTGTCTAAACCATAAAAACGTTTCAGCTGGGGGGGAGTCGGGGGGCGGTGGCCTAGATAAGGCAGTGACAGTCACAGCTCCACTTTACGCGGTTAATCTGAAGGTTAGATGGTCTTCTGCTGAGCAGGATATGACATCAGCTGTCACAATAAACAAAAAGAAAAATAATGATGTAAGAAAGTGTCCCAAGTTTAATTTTGTGTGCAGAGTTAAAAGCCCTTCTCCCCATCACTTTTGGCTCTTCATAAAAGCTTATTAGATGTCTCATCATTCGGGTCGTATACCTTTAAATGCATTTGGCCTATAAAAGCTGCTCCTGCAACCCTTACATTTCTATATTCTAGGTGTGTGTGTGTGTGTGTGTTGGCGTGTGTGTGTGTGCGTGTGCGTGCGTGCGTGGGGTGGAGGTGTGGGTGTACGTGAGAGAGAGACAGGCAGAATTCCTCCTTCACTTTCCATGACGGTCATTAAAAGCTCTCAAAGTGACACACTGGCATTAAAAAAAAATGCCTGTGTGTGTAACGCTGCAGAGAGTCACTTTGATTTTAATGGCCTGTTGTTCTCAGAGTGTTGAATGGAAATTTATATCATGAACTTAACACTTTTGCTGTCCCTCAAACAGGAGCAGAAACTCCTGACTCAGATCAGTGTGTCTGTGCTTTCAGAAGTGATTTTGTTTTAGGGTTAAATGTGTCTTTGCCATTTAAAACGTGGGATTGTAGAGTCATTATGACCTCCATGGTGGCCAGAGATGGGCTGAAGTCATAACTCTTCTGTCAGGCTGCACCCCAGAGCCCCATCCCAGCAAAAAACCACAGAGCTTCCCACCAGGACTCCAGGACCACACACATGCTGCTCGGGCATTTCCACACTGGCACTTCCAGTCAGACATTCCCCATGTCCAAACAACCAAAAACATCATATCACGTCATGTAAAGAAGTGACACTGGCTTACAGTCAGAGTATTTGCTGCAGCTTGGACTCGAAAGAAACCTGAGCATCTCGCAAAATTTCTCAGTGAATTGAACAGTGAGTCTCATTGGGTTCAACCTTTTTATGTTTTGTCTGTTTTTGCCTCTTTATGCTTCATGCTTTAGTGCTTTTTGGTAGGAAAAAAAACTAAAATAGGGCTGAGATTATTTATTGACGTGATGAATCAATTGCTGAAATAATTGTCAACTAATTTTGTCATCAATTAATTGCTTATTGTGTTTACAGGCTCTACAAAATGCCATTTACTGAAAGAATAACACACTCAGAGCAATTGATCCAGATTTGTGCAAATATGTAGACATAACTTGGATTTAAGATAACAAAAATAAGTTTTATGTATGTTTGGTAAAAATGTTCTACCCGAAACTCCTCAAGTGGCATATACTTAGCTTCACATGGTTCAAATTTTGTAAAAAAACAACAAAAAAAAAACTCCTATTAAGCACCTTTCACAAGTCATTTATTAATTGGTTAATCCAAAACATAATCAACAGATCAGTCCCACACTGCAATCATGTTAAGACAAGCAGAAACATGTTGATGTTAGAAGTATTTTTTTGTTCCAGATACATCCTTTGCTAAATGATCTAACATGCACTAAACTTAAGGAATGCTACTGTATTTTACTGCATTTTAAACAATGAAACGTTTATTTTCTTGTTTAATTAATACAGAAATTTAATTAAAGCTTAAACTTTAAATCTAAAGCTGCCAGGGGGGATTAATAAGTTTGGGCTGTTACCCCATTTCTGCACTAAAAATGTTGTGTGTTTTTTTTTTTTTGTTTTTTATTAGTCTGATGTAATATTCTATTCTCAAATGCTGTATTTTCATCAGTTTTAAGTAGAAAATCATTATAATTAACAGATGTGGAGGCTTGGAAACATCAGTCTGTGTAAAATTAATCTGTATAATGTTTCACTGAGACAAGTGAGTTACTGGAATAAATTAACTTTTCAAAAATATTCTTATTTATTAAAAATGGCTGTAAATAAAAGAATTAAAAAAAATGTCCCTACTTTTAAAGGGTTAACATGTCTTTAAGTGGATTTCACTTTAATTATTATAAGTCTGACACTGACCATGATTTCATTTTATCAATAGAAATATATACGGCATACAGCTCTGTGGTTATTTGTCCAATCATTCATTGATGGCTGAGCCGGAAACAACTTGACGCTGGTGTCTGACCACCTTTGGTTTCCTTTTAAAATACTTTCAGAAACAAAAACAGGACAAAACACCATATAACTCAACAAGGCAAAATAAATCCTGCGCAATGTGATGCTAAAAGCATTTTCAGACTCCTCAATGCTTCCAGCACCTCATCATTTCATCCGGTGACACGCCAGACGCTCGGGTACGTTGGTCTGAGAGGAATCAACAATAAAAGACTCGTGCATTACCATTATTACTATTTTGGGCGCATGCCAGAAACACTCCATAATACCTTGCATGGCAGACAAATTGGCATTCAGAACAGCGGCGTAATGGAGGTTAACTGCCTGAATGCAGGGTTACCGTGTACTTCATGCAAATCTCCTGTGCACAGCGGTGAGACTTGGCTGATAAACAGGACAGGCAGCAGAGATTCTGAAGCAAACCTGATTGATGTTTTATTAGCAACATGTTTACCTCATTTTCAGTCTCGCTCACAGGCAACCGAACGGGAATTTTATACTTTTGTGAATCCAAAGGTTGCTACTAATGCTAACTCTTTTGTTCAACCTTCTTTTTTATTAATTAAAGCTCAACTGTGTTCAGTTTCTGGTCTTTTCTGGTCAAAGTTTTGTTGAAAGGTTTTCTCTTTTGCAATGTTAAGGAAATCTAGCTTTCCATCCTTTAGCAAACAGGGCAAAACTTATCTTTTTATTGCTTGATGTAAAAAACATTGCACTCTCACTTTATTAGATTACTAAATGTCATATTTTTATTGCCGTAAGCAGAAAATCATCATAGTTAA
Organism: Girardinus metallicus; assembly: GCA_903067095.1. Taxonomy (NCBI): domain Eukaryota; kingdom Metazoa; phylum Chordata; class Actinopteri; order Cyprinodontiformes; family Poeciliidae; genus Girardinus; species Girardinus metallicus. Next base: position 63,050 of record CAEGAE010042711.1, read on the forward strand.
CATAAATAAAGGCTGGAAAACACCAGTTTGTGTTTAATTAATTTATATAATGTGTTTTACTTGGTGTTAAACTTCCTGAAATAAATGGACTTTTCAATAATATTCTAATTCTAATTTATTGAAATATATACAAGTTACACTTCTTTAAAGAGTACTCAGTGTTCTGCTATGTTTTGTCACCAAAGCGTAACCTCTCTGGGGCCAACTTTGACCTGGACACAGCTTCATCTCAAGGTTAATTTACCACACCTTCTAAAACTACCCACACCACTGGAACATTTCCACATTTTTCCATGTTACAACCATGAACTTTAATATGAAGCAGATTAAAGCACATAGTTGCAAAGTGGAAGGAAAATAAAGAAAAATCTGAAAAGTGTGGCATGCATTTGTATCCACTTTACTTGAATACCACAAAATAAAATCCAGGACAAGTTGCTGAATTAGTAAACAAAATTTATCTGTGTGTAAAATCAGTGAACAACCAGCATCAAGACCAGCAGACAGATCAGAAGGAGAGTTGTATAGAACTTTAAAGTATTGTTAGGTTTAAACCAAGATCTAAAGCTTTGAACGTCACACAGACCTTTACTAAATTCATCATATAAAAAAGAAAAATGAAGGACAACTGCAAAACCTTACATGACTCCTTCATATTTATGCACTACACTGCAAAAACACACAATTTTACCAGGAATGTTGGTTTAGTTTCTAGTGGAAATATGTTAGTACAATTGAAATAAGACAAAACTAACTTACAAGTAACTTTTAAGCAAAACATAGGCTCTTGTTTTAAGTCAACAATTTCTTAATATTGATGAAAAAGTACTGGTTCCACAAGCAGATTATTTCACTTGTAGCATGGAAAAAATGCCTTCTTATAAAATAAATCATCTACCAATGGAAGAAGTACGTTTTGTCAATATTAAGGAACTGTTGATGTAAAACAGACTCATTTTTCTTGCTGAAAAGTCACTTGTAAGTTAGTTTTGTTTCAAGTGCACTAACATATTTGAACTAGAAACTAGACCACTAAGGCATACCAAAACATTGTAACATTTTACTCCGTATTTTGATTCTCAACTTTCCAATAAAATTAATTCAATTTTCTCTAGAAAGAGAAACGCCATACAACCCTGACTTAAACTAATTTTTTTCTCGCTCTCTGTGTTGAGAAGTGTGCTTGTGAAGTTTTGTGTCCCCGGCCCTTCAGGCTGAACTGGGTCAGGTCACGGTCAATAAGACAATACGGGTAACATTCGTAGGCAACTCGGTGTGTTTCCAAAATAGAGCCTACTATTGTGGGACAGCTGCAAAGTCTTTTCTAGTCGAAGTTCAAGGACTCACGTGGAGCGCAACGTTCGAGTCTCTTCCTGCCTCAGTCATGGGCGAGTCAGTGAATGTCCACAACAACGTGAAGTGAAACCTTACAGAGCTGTTGCTTCAGAAGGAGCACCTAGTTACCCTCCTCTAACCTTACCATCTGCATCAAGCTGCCATTCGGAGCCAAGATTAATCACAGAAGCTCCTGTCCGTGCTGGGAATAGAAGTTTTCCAGATAACAAGGTCAAAGGTCACATTTTTGGCTGAGGTTGAGCGTCCTCGGGGGCTAAATAAAGAGCCTAGGAGTTGCACAGCAGCTCAGGCTACCACAGGCCTTCACACTCAATTAGGATCAAAACAACCATCTGATTTTAACTTGGATTGAGGATTCTGAGAAACAAAGAAGGGCAACACACACACAAGGCTTGAAGATATAAGTAAGGCGTTTTTTCCCCCTATTTTTGGACACAAATCCAAACTGATGGAGATTCAATCAATTTAAAACAGAAAGACGAGTCTGTTTTATTACTTTAACAGTCACACTGTTCCTTAGGTGTTTGTTTATCTTGCTGAAACCCAGCAGGACCTCTGACCCAGACTGCAGGATGTGAAAGCAAAGGCACAAAATGAGAGGTCACGGCCATCGTTTACGTCCTGAGCACATGACAGGCTGTCAGGCAGAGGTTAAAGCCGGTCAGGATCACAAAACAACACATGCACAAACAAACAGCTGCTCATAACCAACAAATAAGAATTATATACTGAAGAAGTTTGAATCAAAAGAGAAATGAGAATTCATGGCACACAGAATCAAAGTAAAAACACAAAATCTCACCAAGTAGTTTTGGTCTAGTTTCTTTTCAAAAGGTACTTTTAATTTGACAAATGAGCCTCATCAGATTATTTACATTTTTTTCAATATGACTGCATATGAAAGGAATTTAACTACTGGATTATATTCTAATTTCTTGATACTCAGCTCAACCAGAGACGGTTCGGGTTCTAACCAGCTAAAACTTTTCTCCCTGGTAAATTCTGACATCAATTAAATACGGCCTATAAAATCATGACACAACATAGTTAATGTTTGTCATGTTTATGTCCTTTTTCAATAAATATAAAAACTGTAAATGCTGTACAAGGCAGAAAACAAATCAGGAGGAAGATTAATATGTTCAATATAAATGTGTGCATCCTCCTTTTTTAAAGCCTGGTAAAAATCATCTCTATAATAATCACTGTGAATAGATCTGCATTAACAGAAGGCAGATATTTGTCCTTGTCCAAATGGGAACGGGCACAGCCAAACATAAAACCCACCACCGGTTGTCCTTGTCATCCTTTGATCCCTTGTGAAGAGGCTAGACAGTCATGCTGCAGTGATCAGTCAGGGTCACATCCTCCTCCGCTCCTCTTACTTCTTCCTTCCTGCAGTTTTGTGTCTCAGGCAGATGGTGGTGCTGTAAGACTTAAAGCTGCCCCCCCCCCCCCCCTCTTTTTTCCTTTTTTTTATTTTTTGCCTTTTTCTCCAAACATAACAAGGCTGTCACCTATTCTATCCTCTTTTGTCCTCTCCGCTCCATCACTCACCTCCGCACGTCAGCAGTGAACCACTGCAGCATCCTCCTCCTCCAGCCCGCTCAGGAGGTGAGCGGAGACCCCAACTCAGCACAAACTATCCTTGATAAGTGGGGAAACACACACTAAGCTGCAAAACAAAACAACAAAAAAAAAATCTATTTTTTAAATTTAATTTCAGTGCTTTAGATTAAATATAAAAGATTACTAAAAATGCTGAAGCAATAGCTGCAGTAAAAGTTTTTTAATTACCAAAAAGAAGCATTGAATTGCATATCCTCTCCGAGGTCATTTGTGTGAATCATAATAATTTGGTTCCCGTTGAGGCCACACAGCCTGCAGCTCAATTATGATTCCAGTGGGTAAATATTTGTCTGCGCTAACCCCTCGCTAGGTGCCATAATGGTTCTTTGTGTGTTGCAGCGTGCACATTTCCTTTCTGTGGACCTATCACTCAGTGCCACTGTGTGTGTGTAAGTGTGTGTGTGTGTGTGTATACAGCAGCTCAATCACCCTTCCACCCCCTAACATTTTCTCTACAGCTGCAGCTCGGCGGAGTTTGATCAATAACGCGTCCTTCATTCTCAAATCAGGCCTGACCTTGGCAGCCTTTTGTCTCCTTCCAGAGGCCAGAGTGCGCATGCACAGGTTGGAAAACAAGGCTCTCAAAAGTGGAAAAAAAAGAAGAAGAAAAAAATCCACCCTTGGAAGGAAATTAACTGCCCTTGTTGCGTCTACAATGCGGCTCCCTCTCATTACCAATCTAATGAATCACATATTTGTTACAATTTTTTTTATCTCGGTGTAATGAGGTGATGCTGCTTTTGAACTTATTTGTGAAATAACCATGGGCTGTGCTGAAATGAATCCCTGCATATGCTGCTGCATTGATTTCCAAACTCAACCGAGCAAACAGAACCTGAGCAGAGTCGAAGAAGACAAAAAAAAAGAAAGAAAGAAGGAAAAGGCGGCCCTGTGTGCTCAGAGTCGTTGTAAAACAACCAAACCCCCGAAGGCTGCTGCAGAGGGCAAAGGAAGTCGATCTAACAGATCCGTTTACATGTTAATGCAGCCTGCAGGGGGCACCATTTATAGATTAGTCCTACGGTCGCTCTCTTTGTTATTCTCTAATATACATCTGCCTGCTTGAGAAATGCTTTCTGTCACAGGTACATATTGGATCTGTCAGTAATGGTGCATTAAGAAGAGCAACAGGTTACTCCAGTATGCCGCGGTGCTCCATCATGCTACCTGGCTGACAATTTACTCCCAACTCCACATCACATTACTGGAACTCAGTCCATGTGCATGCACAGATCAAATAAAGCTGCAGGACCACTTTGGGTTACATCAGAAAATCTCCGTTTGAGGCCGGAGGTAAAAGATTCAAACAAGAAAATCTGGGTTTTTGCTTAAAAACCCAATATTAGAGTCAGCTCCATAATGGTTTCTACAGGCCAGAAAAAGAGAGATCAGTTATAAAACTGGCATATTATAGATTACAAATTATAATATTATGCTCTAATCTGTTCCAGGCAGTGTGGGAAAAATGTGCATGACTCTGCTTGCTTCAACGATTCGCCAAAGGGTGTTATTTATAGTGCCAACCACACTTAGCTTGGGTAAAGATGTGTAAAATATAAGTTCATCTTTTATTGCAGCAGAACCATCTCACAATGAAAAAACCTCTACTGTACCCTTAGAGTACAGTTAGTGGGGAAAATAATTGCTTTTGAAAAGTAACTTAAGCATTTTCTGCTGTTGTAATCAGATTTGAGTACAGTGGCCAAAAATTGGATGTAGTCAAGTAATTTTTACACAAAAGTAAAAACGGTCAAAGAAATTACTCTAGCAAAAAGTTATCTACTTTAAAGGCTACTCAAATACTGATCCGAACATCCGATTTAAAATTTAAAAAGCCAGACAAAAATTTAATTATGTACAAATTCTGGTGTTTTAAACATTAAAATGGAAAAAATACAAATAACATGATTATAAAATAACAGATTCAGGCAGAACTTTTCCAACTATGCAACTGATATTTATAGATGGTAATGCAAATATGCTGCATGTCAGAGCAGAGTAAAGTACTTCCAGTAAAAAAAAAAAAAAAAAAAACACAGCAGGTAAATGTCAGAAAAATACATCTTTTCCACAAACAATAAGTCTTACTTCAGCTTTAGCTGTAGGTGGGTCTGGCTCTCATACATTTTTTTGTTTTTCTTCATACTTTGAAATTAATCGGCGCATATTCAGAAATTTTACTCAAAAGTAACAATACTCTATAAAAATATCACTCAAGTAAGGATAGTGTAACAAAACCTGCTTTCCAAAAAGTTACTCAGGTAAATATAATTAGTTAATGCCCATCTCCGGTTATAATTAACTTAAGTAGATCTGAGTTTTTAGAAACTTCTCATCTGTCATTGCCTGGTGTATATAGAAATATTTTCTTGCTAAAGTTGATTGTTAAACTGCAGCAAAATGTGACATTTGTGTTTGCACACAAGCAGGTTTTTTTGGAAATAATGTCCAAAAAAAAAAAAAAAACAAAACTAGTTGCTGTCCTACCATCACAAACGTGGAGTTTGTTCAACTACAATGGATATGGATTTCACGCGAGCTACAAGCTCTCCAGTAATGGCAAATCATAAAAAAAAAATTATTCTAAAGCTTTATGTTACACTATTAAAATTATATAACCACCTACTGTTCATGTGAAATACAAACGAGTTTACACAAATCCATTCAAAAAAAATTTATTTCTATTGTCATAACAGTGTGAAAATGTAAATGAAATCCATCATTTATCAACTTATGTCATTTGTAGAACATTTCAACAAAACCACAAAAAACAAAAAGTCGCTCTCTAAAACAAACTTGCAATAATTTTAAGAAATGATTTCTGCTACACCTTCCTCTTCTGGGTGCTGATGTACAGAACTGCAGGAGAAAAGAAAAAAAAACAAGTTTGTAGCTTTTAAAACATTTTTTCAGTCATTTAACAAAATTTTGCTTTAAAGAGTGTTTCTCCACAAGAACAACTCAAAAGCAGCAGAAGAGTCTCGTTTCAGTTCCGTTTTCACCGCAGACAACATTCCTGCCGTTACCCCAAATATGCAGCCGGTTTGGGTGGCCCAACCAAAGTCCGACCAAAAGGCAAAAAGAAGTGCTTGTTTTATAAAAACGGTGTTCTAAACAACAATTGATTCCTGATGCTTTCTCGTCTTTGAAGTCACTCCCACCCTTTACTTCCTGAAGCCGACCACAAGATGTGTGTGGGACCTACAGCGCTGCGACTGCCCGACATTAAAATCACAGTCCTGCTCGTCCTGACTGCTGTGCTGAGCAGCAGACAGGTAGGTTGTTATTTCTGCTCATACCTTAAATCTACATTTAACCAGCTGCTCCACTGTGACTGTCCTACCTAGAGACTGTAAATGCTCCTCACCAGCATGATTCACATTCATGAATGTATCACACTGTTGTAGGCTTCCGTCTGGGAAACACAGCCAGAGAAGGGAGGACACAGACATCGGTTAAGAATCATCATTCTGAATTAAAATAGTAAAATCCTTAAACTTGTAGTTAAGAGTGTTTAGCCATTGTAGGAACAATAACAGAAATCAAATCCAAACTATTTTATACTAGAAAAATGCATCTTTTAGACAAAGGTAACCTAAAGCATCAACAAGCTGCACTGAAAAAAGACAAAACACAATAAAAGGAGTAGCATTTTTTATGATTATGGATACATCTGTAATGTTAGGTAATCATAAATATTAAAGGAAATTCCCCCCCCAAGATATTCCAAGTTTCTGAAATTTTTATTTTAATTTCAGAATGTGTTACTTCTCGTGTTTAAAACAAGAATAAAAAGTCTTTGTTACAGCATACCACAATCACTTTCTAAAACTTGCATAAAAACATTCAAAACACTGAATGTTTCCTGAGGAGTGTTGGGGTCAGTCTTCTCTGGTTTGGATGTTTAGTTTCTAGACTAAACAGCCTAACAGTTTTTCAGCTGTTTGGATGCTTTAGCAATATTATCATCAAAGTTTGCTGGTAAATAATAAAAATTATCATTTAATCAGCTCAATTTTACAGTTGGCTAATTAAGACATTACAGTTTCATTGGAATGTTTTGCATCACTACCGCACATGATTAGTTTCTCCTTCTACTTATAGCCCAGAAAGGTTTCACATCGTCTATAAACCTGAGAGTTCATGATAAAGTCTAACGTCAAAATGAAGAAAATTAATTCAAGGTTTTTGTATCCTCAAACTATTATACTCAGATGTGTCACTAACAAAGGTGCTTTTCATCAGTTACTGTATTTGTGGCTGGCATGTCCCCTTAGAAACAGCTTTTATTTGATGCTGCATATTGGGAGTTTCTAGACTAAACAATAATAATGTAAGAGTACCATACAAAAAAATACAATTTACCTTATTTTTGACCTGGGCACAAAGCTAACAACATGGCTGGACAAAAATGTTTTTGTTTTCATAAAATTGACCATTTTTAAATCAAAATTAGTTGACTAGAAAATGTATTTTTCATTGACAGCAGTTGCAGAAGTCACTGTACACATTATTATTAATAAAAAATATATACATCCTTACCATTGTTTCCTCTCAAAAAGGCATCTCCATACTTGTTCTTGAGCTGCCCGTTGACGTACTCTTCTGTCTGCTCAATAGCAATGTTCATGTAACCATCCAGACAGGCCAGAACACCTGCACAGCGACAAACAGCAGCGGTTATTCAGGCTGCATTTTACTTAATGGAAGAGGACTATCCCATTCATCCTGTTCATCGGGATAATAATGAATTTCAGCATGGCAGCTGCAGTACCTCTGTAATCAACGCCCGAGTTGAGCTTGACCACCACAGGTCTGCCGATAATCTGCTTCAGAAAGTCACTGGGGGTTTGTTTTCTGAGACTCATCTTCACCTAACCTGGGTCGAAACAAACAATGTAAAGGTTTGTTTATCTCAACAATGAACATTATTATTTATAAAGGTAATCCACCCATATTCGACGATGTGTACATGTTAAACCACACAAGAAATGCCTTTAAAACAATAGTACTAAATTACATACCCAGAAGCTACTATAATAAGAACAACTACAGTATTTCATAGTGTCTTGACGAGCTAAAGCTAGCCGCTACTGCTAATAAAGCTAACAGGCTAACCTCTTCCGTAAATGAGAGCGTCGACAGCTAACGACATGAAAGGAAATTAAAAACGTACTAAGGCTTAAAAGTGGACTGATTAACAAATCACAAACTCTTTCAAGTTTTTAACAGAAGCGAAATGTTGGTTAGCGTTTTTACCTGCTAAACGTCAACGATTGTGTTCGGCGTGCAGCGAAATCAACCAATCAGGTGCGTATAAAGTACGGAAACCATGCCAGGACAATTATCTCAAAAAGCAAAGTTGATGCGAAGCACTGTTAGATCCACGATTTAAAAACAGCATAAGTGCTGCTGCAAACAAACTTGATATTCATAACTGGTTGAGATTTGAGTAAACGACAGGCATGAAAGACAAAGAAGGAATGAGATGGTGTTTAGAATAGAGATAAAATAGTTATTTTTATAAAAACAAAACAAAAAAAGCTTAATTTGTAGAAGAACATTCATCTCAAAGATATCAACATAGAAAATGATACATGTCTTTTTTTATTTGTTTACAGTGTAGTTTTTTTTTTTCCCTTGTCGGCATAGTACACACAATTTCACTTTTACAATATGTTATTATTATTCTTATTTTAGTCATCCAGCAGGACACTAACATGTCAGTACAGATTTAGTAAAATATATAAAATTACTGAAAAACAATCTTTTAATTTTAATTTCCATAATTACTCATTATTTTCAAATTAATGTAAAAAAATAATAATAAAAATAATAGGAAGAACATTAAATAGGATGGATAAAGAAACATAAGAATAACTATATTTTGTTTACAAATGAGTAGGTAGAATATAATTCTTATTAAATCCTACCTCAAATTTACTCATCCAGAATATATATTGTGGATAATAATAATGATAATAATATTGATTTCACTACTACAGCAGTGGTAAACTACTGTAGTAGTAAAATTATATTAGACTTATATGATTGATTGACCACCACATTTTCAGTGCTTATGGGCCTGGAAAACATTTTTTTCTTACATTTTGACATAAAAATGTAAAGGCTATCTTTAAAAAAAATTTCATTACAATATGATTCCTCATTTTAATGACAAAAACCTAATCTCCAGGAAGCAATAATATAATTTAGTTTTGTTTATTATGGTATCTGAGAACATTTCTGTGAAGGATAAAGGAAAGTCTTTTCTCTAATAAACCCAGGTTGCTGAGTGCATGACCCAAACACCGCACAGCTTGGGAGGTACATGAAAAACAGTGTAGGGGGTAAACAAGGATGAAATGGTGAGGAGAACGATGGAAGAGGATAGAGGGCAAGAGGATGTGCCAGTTTGTGTTAGTGGAGACAGAAAGGTGAAGAACTTAGGTAAGAGAGAAACAAAGGAGAGCGAGAGAGAGAGAGAGACCTGGAGAAAGAGGGGGATTGTGAAAGGTGGAATCATAAAGTACTTCTTGTGTGTCTAGACAGGTTGCTTGTTAGCAGGGCATGGCTAGCCCTGTGGAGGCTAGAGGTTAATTTGGTATCTGCTGCTGTGTTAAACTAAGGTCAGTACTACAAGTCCTTAAGTCATAAACAAGAGTGGTTAAGAGCCATGTATACACCTAGGCACCGGTTAATGAATATTCAATGAAGAGTTTTTCTTCCCGCTTGTCCCCTGTTCCATTTATTGATGCTTGCTTTGAGGGGAATTTTTTGGAAAGAAAAGAGAATCACATTTCTTTTCTTTGCCTTTCAAAAGTGACCTTTGTCCCCTCACATTTATTTATTTTTATATATTCTTATTCTTGGCTCAAGTTGTAAGAGGATGTAGGTTTTGGTGTAGTGAAGCTTGATGTTAGCAACCTATCATCAAGTATTTAGATTTATTTAAACTTAAATAAATCTAAATACTTTTTATTTAATTGTGAAATACAATAAATCAAACCCATCATCATTTTCTCCTGATTATTTATTAAATTAAAATCCATCCTAAAATTTACAGTGGCTTTCAAATGTCCACACACCATGGGAGAAGATATAAACTGTAATAAATAATCGCTGAACTTTTCCAGCATTAATTTCACATATTTTTACAATTCAGCTGAAGAACAAACAAAACATGTTAGAGGAAATTATCTAAAAAAAAAAATTTTTTAAAACCCATTAACATTGTTGCAGAAATATGCACATCCTTAAAATAATATATTTCTGAACACTCTTTGAGAAAAGTTCAGCATTCACTATTCCTTACTTTGCGCCTGCCATCAATATATATATCACAGAAATTGCTAAATTAAAGGATCTTCCAGGCCCTTAGTGCCGTGCTATAGCACAATAAAGTAACTCTGTTACCTTGAGTTGTTCTAAAAATGCTATGTGTATTTAATAAAATTTGACAAGTTCGATTTTAATTTGAAAAGCATTAAAATCGAAACTACACCTCCAGGTAGTCACCACGGCATTGCTCCTCTAGTAATTTTAGCAAAGGTTTTACCAGCATTACACTGAGAAGTAGCCTGTACAATGAGTTCAGCAGGCACGCAGCTCCACCAGGTGTTTGCTAGTTGTTGCTAGCTAGTCTGAAGGAGCTGAGTGGGGGAGTGGTGGGCGAGGGATGCTCTGTGATGAGGAAGCTTGAAAGAGGGGAAGCTTGGAAACTGGAGCTCTGAGGAGGAGCAGCACCTCGAAGGTGGGGATAGGTCCGCCCAGGTGTTTTACAGAGCTGAATGGTTGCCATGGAGATGACAAGATTTCTTAAACATGCATCAAAGAATCAAAGCAACAGTCCAGGTATGTGTTGATGAGAGAATAAACTCAAAAAAGTCAGCTTAACATAATACTGCCATTTTAACAAGTTAGCTATGAGACATGGCGGTGGCAGCATCATGCTCTGTGTAGACTCCAACTGATGAAGACTGAAATATTGGTTTAAAGGTAAGCGTATATAGGCAGTGGATGGATGGTTTCAAATGTATACATCTCAAAAACCATGAATTTTAAGATTAGTGTGTAAACTTCTGAGAGCCACTGATGTGAAACCTTGAATGTGGAGCTTTGTAGCTGCAATTTATAAATATATATGTAAAACATTTACTTAAACTGATCCTACAAAGATAAATCATGGCTCCCAGTGGCTCTGCGATAAGCCTGTTTTCACTATTATAGCAAAGAAAAGAATTATTACAGTAAGCCATTCAGTTCAAAAGAGGTTAATTGTAATCATTGACTCTGTGGGTTAAAATAATGGCTAATACAGCGTCCCATTTTACCGCAGATTGCATGTCAATGATGGCCACACATTCTGCTGCCTATACATTATTTAATGTGAAAGCGTGTGGGAGTGCAAATCTAAAATGTCAGACCTTTTTTTCTTCTCTTTGCATTCTTTTTTCCAAACATACCCTCCAGCACAAAAGCAGTAGTATGTTTCTTCTTATGGATTGAAATTAGATTTGATGGGTTTATTTATATTATATTGATACACTAAAAAAAACACCTCTGGGTAACACAAAGAAAAATAAACAAGTCCAATTAGAATTAAATTATTTACAGTCTAGTCGTTAATTTTATGCACCCACTGTATTGTTCCTAGTGTTCAGGGTTATAAAAGGTTATAAAAGGGCTGGAGCTTTTCTGCTGCTAGACAGAGAAAGGCAGGGTACATTCTGCACAGATCACCAGGGCATCTTTTAGACTGTGGGAGAATCCATAGAACTCAATGGAAACCTGCAGAAGCACAGGGTACAAAGGAGAATTGAACTGGAGAGCTCCACCATGCCATCATCCTCAATTATTCTATCATAATTGTCAAACTATTGAGTGCATCTGAAAATATGATGCACGCACAAAACTTCCATCAGACCATATCTTAGCTTCCCTTCACTGGCTCCCTGTTAAATCCAGAATAGAGTTTAAGATTTCCATTCCCACAAATAAATCTCTTAATAATCAGCTCTGTCATCTGTCAGAAATCTGATTGTTCTGAACAATTCTGTTCACTCTCAGACTGCAAGTTTTCTGGTGCCTAGATAAAAGTACTAGAATGGGAGGAAGATTCTTTAGCTTTCAGGCTCCTCTCCAGTGGAAACAGCTCCCAGTTTTAGTCCAAGAGGCATGCACTCTGTCTACTTTTAAGACTAGGCTTAAAACTTTCCTTTTTGATAAAGCTGATAGTTAAACTGGTTTAGGTTATCCTGAGTTATTTCTGTAGCTATGCTGCTGCAGGAGTAGGCTACTGGAGGACAAACTGACCACTTTTTCTCACTTTCTTCTTCTGCTACTCTCCAATTTGGGTTGATGGATGGAGCTGTGTGATTTCTTATTGTAGAATGATGGACTGTTAGTCATTTGAAAATGATCATTGCATTGTGTTACCACCCCTTTTTGCTCCAGATCAGCAGAGTGTCAGAAATCTTGTTTTTCTGTAAGTGATCAATAAAAAAGGGGATTTTGATTAATGACTAGGAATAAATTTAGCAGAAAGATTGCATTTGATTCCTCTTGGCTGCGATCTGTTTTTTAAGTTGATTCATAAACCATTAGCTTCTAAAAACCCATGACATTACCATACAATAAAAGAGAACATATAAATTATGTTTTATTAATCTTTTAATCATAATTTGGACCAAAAAATGTTCTCTGTCAAGTTCAAAAATGTGTCATTGTTACAGCCGACAGTTGATGAGATAAATGATCAACTCAGAGGCAAGGGTTGGCCTTGACTGATTTCCTAGTCATCACAAAGAGACAGTTGAACTGTAAAAGAAAAATGAATTACTATTCTGTTTTGCACACATGGAGGAATTTACTGTCTCAACTCACAGCTCACATCACAGGGTAAAGTGCTAAAGAACATTACTGAGTTTTGTACTGTACTTCATTTTCTTACCCAAAGCCACTACCGAACATCCATCCATCCACTGTCTATTCCAGTTTGCAGTGTTTCCAGATTGGGCGGCTTTCCACCCAACTGGTCTTCTTTTAAACACGTTGAGAAAAATAAACAGCTGTGGTGAAGTTGTCAAAATATTTAAGAACATAAGGCTCATTTTTAGAAAGTGTTCATAGGAAGTAGCTCTTGTAATGTGCTCAGCAGATGTGCTGTTTCATCAGGTGTTTGCTAATTGTTGCTGGCTAGTCTGAAGGAGCTCAGTGGAGAATTAATGCTCTGTGAGGCAGAAGCTCAGAAACTGCAGCTCTGAGGTAGAGATTAAAGGATTTCTCAAATGTGCATGAAAGAATCAAGGCAATACTCCAAGTATGTTTTTTGATGAGTGAATTATATTACAACATGATGTAAATCTTTAGAAAATAAGATTTACATAATACTGCCCCTTTAAAAGGACATAGCACCACAAAAAAACATAAGTCTTGTTGTGTTCAAAGATTTAAGTCCGTTGCTGTCGGGATTTGGGTTTTCTCTGTGTTAATTTGAGTTTCTCTGTGTTTGTTTAGATCTGTGTTCTGTGGAGTCTCTGTGTTGTCCCGTCTACCCATTGATTAGTTGTTCTTCGTTGCTCTTTGATTGTTTCCCTGTGTATTTAAGTCCTGTTGTCGCTGTGTCTTTGTTGGATCCTTGTCGTATGTCGTCTTGTCTTGCATGTCTTATGTTTAAGTACGTCGTTGCAGTATAACTGTGTAGTCCTGTGTCAACGTCAGCTCTCGTAAACAGCCTCGTTTTGAGCCGTTGCTACCAGTGTTAAGCTACCAGCGTTAAGTCTTGCTTCCTGTCCACTGTGCTGCCTGCTCGTAGACTGTTGAGCTGCATTGTTTTTGTTCATTTTTTTCCATTAAATCATCATTTCATCTCTTACCTGGATCCCAGCGTTCATTCTCACCACCACTCACCTGCATTTCATGGCAGTTGCAGTCCCAATGGCATCCGGTTCTGGTCAAAATATAATAAAGAGAAACCAATAATGTTATGAATAAAGTTTCTAAATGCAAATGATGATCTATAGGACATATCTGATTATATATGACTATATATGGCACTATTAACATGATTTTCATTAGAGGTTGAGCTTTGGACTGGATTTTTTTGAGTTGGGCAGGTTTTACTTTGTGTTTGGGCTGAAAACTTTCAGATCTGGCAACCCTGCCTGTTCTTTTTCCATCCAGGGTTATGCAGGGGCTGGTGTCTACCTCCTGCCGTCATTGGGCGAGAGCCGGGTTACACCCTGGACAAGCTGCCAGTGCATCACAGACACACGCACACTCACACCTAAGAGACCAATTAACCTAACAGTCATCTTTTGAACTGTGGTAGGAAGCCAGAGTACCCAGAGAGAACCCCACTTGTGCAAGGAGAACATGCAAACTCCATGTAGAAAGAGCTCAGAACCTTCTTGCTGCAAACCAACTGCTACACCATTGCAGCCTAACTTCTGAAAAAACAAAGCGTATTGTTTTTGGAAAACACTTTAACTATCTAGAAAAAGGCAGTCATCTAGAAATCATGATATCATAGCAGCATTGTAAGCTGATTGAACAAATCCTGTGTCCATCTAAAGAACAAACCTTTTGACCCTGGGGGACGGGTTGGTGAAATAGGAAGATTATTGCCAGGAGAGCTGCTGTTTTAGACAGGAAAATGGGGAGGACAGCTCTGAAACAGGTCAGGGCTTTGGGTGAGGGGGAATAGGGTGGAGGGGGCGCATCCCTCTTGTGACCTGAAGCAATGTTCAGGATATGGGTCCAGGTGGGGGAGAGGGGTGGAGTAACATGAGGAGAAATTCTAGACTTCATTGACCCTTGTGAGGGCAAGTTTTCTCCTCAGGTCAAGCTCGATATGGAGAAGATAATGGAAAAAGCTTGGGGGAGTTTTCAAATAAAAAAACTGATTGGCGGACATAGTATCACTGTTCTTCTGTCTGTGTAATCCCTTACTGTATGGAGGTAATAGCTTGGAAGTAATAGGAAACCTTTTTGCCATCAAATGGGGGCATGGAAGCCTCAGTTCCCTGGTTTAATGCAGAAATTCATTTATTAATATATATTATTCTTCGTAGTGGACCAAGACAATAGTGGTACATAATTGTAAAGTGAAAGGAGAATGATACAGAATTTTCAAACATTTGTTTATAAATCAAAATCTGAAAAGTGTAGTGTGCTTCCATATTCAGCCACCACAAGTCAATAATTAAAGGGGACCTATTGTTCAAAATGTGCATTTTGCATGTTTTTATTCTTCCATTTGGATCTTAACTGCTTTTAAAAACAGCCCAAGTGCTTGCAAAAACCTACGCAGGCAGAAAATGTGCCATTTAAAAAACCCTCTTATTGTCTTAAGGTTTTACAATCATTTATCTATGTTATCCAAACATATACAGTAAACACAACTTTATTAACAATTTCACCCATATGTAATTTTAGCATTAATGTAATGTTTTTGAATTATCAGTGTAAAATGGGAGATGTGTAAAGATTGTTTTTTTTTTCTGTTGATTGTGTCTATCGAGTCACACACAACAGGAACTGTGCCGTTACCTAGCAACCCAAACTGAGCTCAAAAAACAAGTTTGGTCAGCTGGCTTTACTGCTGTATGCATTGTGCAAAGACACGTGGAAAAGGCAAATATTTGGTTGTTGAATTATCATTCAGAAACCTCTTGCTACATTCTTGTTGGTTGTGCAGGAGGCTCCTCTTCTGCTTTTCAAAGATGTACAGTTGTATAATTGAACATCTGTTTGCTGCCATTTTCATATGAGAGAGTAAATGTTGAGTTGGGGGTGCATGAGCAGCTATAGCTTATTTGGATTTAAAGTGACAGCAGCTCTAAAGCAGCTCATCCTGAAAGGAGCTCAGAATGGACAGAACTGACCAGACTAAAATCTCATTATCTAAGAATGATTTTGTGCAAAAAATGAAACATAATTAGCATAGCTCATGTACCTATATTAACTTGTTTAAGGAAACACAATATGTCACCTTTAACAAAAAAATTAAATACAACCATTCATAATTGTGCACTACTTTGTGTTCATCTCAATGACAATCCCAATAAATTACACTTAAGGTGGTAATAAAGATAGATGGGTATGCATACTCTGGCAAAGTGCTTTATTTGTTGTGTCTGTTGCACCATCTGATCTATTCAAAGCTCTCCTGCTCTAATTTTAGCTGTATACACCAATAAAAGTACCTATTACACATGTTATGACTGAATCCCATTATCTTACTGCTAACCAGAGAAAATTTAAAGAGCAAAGACTGTCCCTACGGTTTTGGTTTTTATTATTTCCAGGCCAGTGACACATCGCTCAACTTCTACCTAATGACTCAGCTGTGAGCTCCGACAGTTGACGGTGGTTGGCTGGCCTGGGGGAGCTGTGAGAACAGAGGGGGGGATGTGAGGCAGACTAGGTGGGATGTAATCACTCCCTGTAATTTGGAAGGAAATCCACTGAGCTGTTCACGGTGAAGATAAAAGGCCGTCTCTTCACAGCCACCAAGCTCCAGCGCCTCTGAAAGGAGAGGTTCAGAGGAGCGATTCCGCTCGCTAGGCATCCCCTGAGGTTTGGTCCTGAGACCATCTCAAATCAGCTACAGCCCTGGAGCCATGTTCTTTCCCCAAGGAGCCGCACCGCAGCCAGACAGTCAGACGGCCCGTTCTGCGCTGTATAGCCCAGGCGCAGCCAGCCAGCTCACAACTCTCCTGAGATCCTCCTCTTTGGAGAAGGGAAGCTTGGTGGAGCTTATGCTGCTTTCTGTCTGACACCCTCCTGTGCTGCATTATCCTCTCTTACTTCAGTTTAATGTCTCAATCTGCAGCAGAAAGGAGCAACATTTGAGCTCCTGCTCTCTTTTCACTTACTGACGATGAACAAATGGGAGTTTTTAACAAGATTATAGGAATTAGGTCTGGTCTAGCATGAGATGCTCACTGTATAATAACCTTAGTTTCATAATGTCAGTGTTTTAATACATAACTTTAAACAAAAAATAATTTAATCTAATAGCTTTGCAAAAACGCAAACTCTTACCAAGTGTTTTTTGTCTAGCTTCCAGTGAAAATATCTTAATACACTTGAAATAAGACAAAATTAGCTTGCAATTTACTTTTCAGCAAGATAAAGGATCCTGATTTAAGTCAATATTTCTTTAGTACTTTTTGATGAAAAAGCACTAGTTACATAAGTGAAATAATTAGGGAATGGAACTTGTAGTTTTTCATCAATATTAAAGAATTGTTGACTTAAAACAATCTCCTCTATCGACTCGCCATAGTGGTTTGGAGCACTTCCGTTTTGTGGCAAGAGTTTGCAGTCATTTTTTCTGTTTGTAGCAGTTATTTGCACTAGAATCTAGTCCCAACTTACTTGGTAAGACTTTGTATTTTTACAGTGTTGGGGCTCCGGATTTCTGAGTGGAATTCAAAAAATTAGTCTGTAATATTATATGAGGAAACAGAAGGAATAATAAAGTCCAAGTCCTGTTGTTTCAAAATGCCTGCATAAGCTCCACCAAATAGCATCACTTGGAAAACATTGACTGACGTGGTTCTTGTTATTAGAGGGCCACGAATCAAAACTATGATCTATGTCACAAGTAAATTTGTCTTGAACCATGAGCAGACTGGCCAGTTTGATCACTTTGTCTCCCAACAAAATCCCACCAAGTTGTCACGGAGACAGCGTTGTAGTGGTTTTAGCTTGATAGATGGTGAATGGTGCTTATACAAGGAGCCACTCCAGTGCTCCCATAAATATGCATCGTGACATTTGGAACAAAGCCGCTCGTCCTCTCTTTCCTGATGAGCTCTGCCTGCATACTATAACATATTGCCATACTGTCACACCTTGTGTTTCATAACCAATCTCTCTGTTCATCAACTTGGCAGATAACCTCTAGATGCTGACAAATGATATGGGGAATGACATTAGGGTTCTATTGTATGCAAAGCTGAGGAGTGATTTTCCAACAGTGATGCTTACACGGGTACTTAATGATTAATGCGTGTTATTTCATGATGTATAGAGTGTATTGTTATTATGAAATATTAATTCAGGCTTTTCAGTCTTGTTTTTCTGGTAGTTTAGAAAGAAAAGTCAAAATTTTATATTTAAATTGATAGTTTGAGATTTTATATGTAAGGTTCTATTTAAAGGTTTTGTGCAGGTTTTGATCTGACCCTCTGTACATAATTGTCTAATTACACAGGAGCGCCCATGACCAAAATGTATGTCTTTTGTCTGTATTGTACAGTGATTTCAAATATGTTACTGTTGATCGTGTGTATGCCTTTTTTGTGAACCTTTAAAAACACTGCGAAAACACAAAATCTTACCAAATGTTTGTGGTATAAAGTGAAAATATCTTAGCACACTTGGTAAAAATCACTAGTTCCACTGGCAGATTATTTCACTTGTATGGATACTTTTTTCCTGTGTTATATGTGAAATAATCTGCATGTGGAAAAAGTACTTTTGATCAATTTTAAGAAATTATTGACTTAAAAATGCAAAATGTTACTTGTAAGTTAGTCTTATTTTAAGTGTACAAATTATGTATTTTTCACAATGCAAACAAGGCGAACAACATGTGAAAACATCAACTTTCATCAGCAAAAACCAAGGATAAGATTCTGAGGTTCCAACACCAAACGCTCTCTCCTCTATAACGCTGTTCAACTGAAGGAAGCCAGAACTGAGAGGGTTTTAGGCAAAATGTTGCAGAACTAAACAAATTTATATGAAAATGTCAAAATTTGCATCAAACAGGGTGTCTTCAGTTAATGTATCTAAAAGTAAAGCAGTGAAATGTCTTGAATACATAAAATACATTACTCATAGGTCTTAATATTTGCCATGATTATTTAATATTTTATTTTCCATGCAGTTTTCTTTCTTGCAAGACTTTGTCATGCAAAAGTTTGAGTCACTCATAGTTATCTTCATTGCATTCTCTGATTCGAGGTGGTAGCAGCTACAGCTAACTAGCTGATAATGTACTCTTGTTAGATACATAGCTAGCTTTTCTCCGTCTACCATGGGTAATAACAAATTTATCACCAGTTAGCTGGACGACATTTGTCTTCGCCAACCCAAATGATGCTATACACTCTGTGCAACAAAACTTGGTGCTGTTGGGGTTCAGGCTGTAACCATAGTCAGTGTGACAAGCACAAAACTGTTGCCAAGAGTCACAAAAAGACCCCAGAAATGTTACAGCTTTGTTCCACAGAAAACTATTAGCACTAATCTAATAGCAGCATTTGGTGTGATACAACCTCTGAAGTTGGAGGTTTAGTGGATTTTACACATGGAGGTCAAGCACCAGTCTTACCAGATCTTAAATTTTCTTCACAATGGTCTTAAAAAGATCTTAAAAAGTCTTAAATCTGAGTTGGTGAAATCTGGAGAGACCCTGCATAAAGATAGAACCCTAAATAACTTTTTCAGAGTTTAGGAACAGAGAAAAGTTGATTTGGGGGTTAGTTACACTTTAAAGAGGTAAATCATTAATTGTTGAAAATGTTTTAAGAGAAAAGACCCTTAAAAACCATGAACTATTCCTTTAACGACAGCACTGTAGAGGTGAGCAAATGTGTTCAGAGAACCTTTTACAGCTCTCCCTCTAACATTAAGAACATATCTGGCTTGTTTCTCCAAACACATCAATGCTTTGCAGGGGAATAAATATCCAAGACAGCCAGAAGCAGTTCCTTTCAAATCCCACTCACACTCACTCATATCCCCCCCCAACCCTCCATGTTTCTCTCTCATTCTCTCCCTCTGTCATTTGACCAGCAGTGCTTCCTGCCACCGAGGACCTGTGACTCAACAGCCAGAATACAGCAATGTTCTTTCGCTCACCCTCTTGAATATTCATAGCAATAAGAGGACTGAAGCTCACACCGATCCATCTTGTATCCATGCGCAATTACATAAAAAACACAAGCAGTGCAGATATATATGTGTTAGCGGGCTTAGCAGATATGTAAGGGGCTCCTCATGGGGGAGGAAAGTGGGGTGGCGAGGCTGTTTTACACTAATTTCTTTATCCCTTTTCACAGGAGTGCCATGTTACAAGAAAATTCCTGAGGCGAGCCAATGGCCCGATAAATCTGCCGGAGCCTCTCTCTCAATTTGTCTCAGTGGAATGTCAACTGGCAAGCGCCCAGCCACCGAGAACCTCCTTTCACGACGCGCCAATCTAACAGACGAGATCCCATGTTGGAGGACTGGCGTGGATGAATCGCCACGTGCCTTATCT
Organism: Girardinus metallicus; assembly: GCA_903067095.1. Classification (NCBI taxonomy): domain Eukaryota; kingdom Metazoa; phylum Chordata; class Actinopteri; order Cyprinodontiformes; family Poeciliidae; genus Girardinus; species Girardinus metallicus. The sequence continues at coordinate 83,316 of CAEGAE010042711.1, forward strand.
ATGTCTCTTTACGTCTATCCGTCTGAGGTCCCCCGCTCCTCAGAGGGCCACTCTTTTTGCAGGACCTGACAGTTAACCTCAACGGCTGAGCGGGTGACAATGACAAAATGCAGGTGTCAACCCGTGATATGACACAGATGCTGTGTCAACCCGTCTCACTCCATATGACCCGCAGTGTGAACAGAAATTGCTCTGTTTGGTGTCGTTCATCACTGTGTGGCGCAGTCTCCCACATAGCTCGGTCCAGGTGGCGGAATGGCAGAGTGGGAGAACAGACCATGTTTGTGTGAAGATGCAACAACTCTCTCGCTCTCTTTTTCGCCTTTTTTTTACTCTTTCATTCCCTGCCTCCTTCTTGTCTCGCTCTCCTTGTTCAAACTGAGTGCTGCAGCACTCTTTGTGCTCTATTTAAAGGTTGTAGGGTAGAAAACAACAAGATGACTCCCCACCTGTACTCCTAAGTGACTCATGTTGGAGGTATTCACCATTTGTTTATGTCCAGTAACAGAAAATACATCCATGCATAAATAGATTAGGGAAAATTTTGTTTTTTTTCTCACAATACAATGCTGAGAATAAATTTTTTTAACATAGAGGATTTTTCTGTTAATGCATCACTGAATAAGAGAGTTATGTGACATTTTATGTTTTTATTATTTATATCTTTAAAGTACCTTGCAACACTTTTTAGATATATTAAGCTTTTTAATGTTTAGTTATCTTAGAACTATGGTTGCAACTCACACTTATTTTAGTAATCAATAAATCTAACGATTATTCTGACTACTAATCAATCTAATTTTGAAAATTGGCACATTCTACAGATTTTCCATTTAGCCGCATTATAAAATATTGGAATACATAAAAAGTTGCCTTTTTAAATAAAAAAGTAAAAAAAAAATTTTGCCTATACAACAACATCATTCCTTTGTTTTAAGTTTGTAGCAGAAGATGTCCAATTGATTATTTATTTGATTAACCAGTTAAAATTGGATAGTAGCACATGCTTAATAGGAGAGTTTTCTTTTCACAGAATTTGAACCGGATGAAGTTAAATCTACATTTAACTTCCTGTAGATTTAACATGAAGGGTCAGGGTTAGGATTAGGGTAGGGGTCCTGGGTAAAAACTTCTTAGATATTTTTTTTATTTTAAAATGTATGCATATTTTTGTACAGTTTTGGCTTAATTGTTACCCTGACTGTTCAGCAAAATGGTTTATATTTGAGTCTATATATTCCAGTTAATGATTAATCCATAACTAAATTAGTTGACAATTATTTCAATAATCGATTCATTGCGATTAATCTTTTAAATCGTTTCAATCATAAGCTAAATATAGGACAAGAAAACCTGTAGGAAGCTTCAAAAGGCTTGAAACTGGGGTGAAGGTTCATCTTCTAGCAGGACAATGATCCCAAACATTCAGCCAGAGCTGCAATGAATTAATGTGTTAGACAAGTCTCCATCCAATCTATCTGAGCTTGAGCTATTTTACAAAAACGTCTCCAGATGTGCAAATCCTAAAGACTACAATTGGCCATACAAAGTATTAACCTGAATATAAATGAACACCACACTTTTTCTGCTTCACAATTCATGTTTGTAGTTGTGAGGTGAAAAATAAATTCATAGCTGTATGAATACATTTTCACGCCACTGTTTTATTGTGACCATCCGATCTTGTTATTGTAGTACTTAGCATATCTGTCAGATCAAATTTATGCATTAATATATTCTAAGTTGGCAAAACACATCCCTGAAGGATGACGTAAAATAAAATTTCACAAAAGCCAAGTAATTACATCCTCTAACACTCTAAAATTCGATGCAGCCAGCCACACAAGAGTATTTAGAGGGTTCATGTTGCTGCACGACAGTTGGCATGACTGTAAAAAAAAGCCATGTGCCAAGTGGAGCTGCCAATGCTCAGCATGGCTGGTTTTAATATTTTAATGTGCTTCATTACAACATTATGGGCCAGATAGCCTTTCTTGGGTCCAGACAATTGTTCTGCAAATGAACAAGATTACATGACAAGCCCTGAATGACAGAGCTGCCCACTGTTGCCTGCCTGAGCCTGTTATCTGATGGTAGCCAAGCAACAGATCCGTGACCTGGCTCTGACCTGCACCCGATAAGGTCAACACCTGAAGGCGCTCTCATTGGAGGGCTGGCAGAGGGAGAGGTGGAGCCTGGGGGAAGCAGGGAGACAAAGGACCCACAGAGCAATGCCATGCTTCCTCCATATAAAAAAAAATAAAAAATCCCCCCAAAATGAAGCGAATAAACACCTCCGTACCTTATTTATCAAAGGGTGAGAAACGTCCTCCCTCCTTTCATACCACATCATTGAGAGTAAAAACAGCAGCTGTAGCTGATCATAATAAAGAAGTGTTAAGACAAATGGAAGAGACACATTATAAAGGAGGTGCTGAATGTGAAATTAATCGACCAGAGCAACCAGCTCTCATAGTCATCCCCCTCCTCATTGTGTCATTTGTGTGCCGGCGCTCATGCAAACCTCAGTTGCTTTAACAGCAGTGTTATAGAACTTAATCCAAATGGCGATAGTGGCAATAGCCTATTACACCATGGCAATAGAATCAAGCTGAGACTGGTAACACAATAAAGATATCAGTGTTCGGCCCACTTCATTACAACATAAAGTGATATTAATCAGCAGGGGTCCTCTTACACATAGAAAGGGATAAAACAAACATGCAACCCAAACATGAAGAGGTGCGAAATCCAAAAGTTCAGTTCAGATTCATCCAAACTGGATCTGAATCTTTAAATAGTAGGAAAATATCACTGTTGTCTTTACAAATAACTCACTATAAGAAAGAAAAACACACGCAAGAAACCAGCCAAGATGAAAGTGATGGACAAAATTAAGTTGATTATTTCTGCTGCTCTGGTGCTTTAAATACAATGTGATTTTTAGAGCAGGTGACAGACATGGCATTTCCTGGGATTTTTTTTTAATGATTGTAATCTATGTAGACCCCATAGAGCTACAGCATATTGTACAATTTAGTAAGAATTGTTTGACTGCTTTTAGTTTATGGAACATTTTCCAATCTTGGGGCAGAATTTCATACTAGAATATAATTCAGTCATTTATATGATGATTTAAACTTCAGCCTGGAGTTTAAATCATCATAGGCTTGAATATTGTATTCATTTAGAAGATTAAAGGTTCATTTCAACCATTTATTTTCAAGACTGGAATAATAATTAGAAATTAATGTCTGATATTGCCGTTAAGTCCAATAACCGATATTTATCAATATGATATATTGTTAGTGCCAATATATCCTTAATAATTATGTGACAAACAACTTCACATTTAAGCCCTACTCTTTTCTGAACTGGTGGAGTTCATTCAAACCGGCACAGACCTGGTTTTTAAGCGTAATCCAACATTTTTAATGTGACGGTGGTTTTGATTTGAGGAAAGTTGTTCTAAAAGTTGAATATTAGATAGTTCTGACCTTTCCAGAACCAGTTTTGATGTGTGTTTGGGATCATTGTCTTGTTGTTCCATCCATCCATCAATTTTCTTCCACTTATCCTGGGTCGGGTCGCAAGGGTAACAGCCTAAGAAGGGAGGCCCAGACTTCCCTCTCCCCAGCCACTTGTTCCAGCTCGTCTGGGGGAATCCCAAGGCGTTCCCAGGCCAGCCGAGAAACATAGTCCCTCCAGCGTGTCCCTGGGAGCACCTCACCAGGGAGGCGACCAGGAGGCATCCTGACCAGATGCCCGAGCCACCTCAACTGGCTCCTCTCGACGTGAAGGAGCAGCGGCTCTACTCTGAGTCCCTCCCAGGTTAACCGAACTTCTCACCCTATCTTTAAGGGAGAGCCCAGACACCCTACGGAGAAAACCCATTTCGGCCACTTGTATCCGTGTCTTGTTGTTGGAACACCGAAATGTGTCCAATTTCTAAGCATTTAACACAAACTGTAGTGCTTTGTTTAAACTGGATGGACCATTGAAGGTTAAACTTCAGCTGAAATCACCACCTGGGTGGTTAAAACTTGAGGATAGTTCAATATTCCAGCAGGATAATGTGGGTCAAGAGGAAATTTGCATGTGCCTATATATATCAGAACCTATTAGAATAGGAAAAAATAAAGAAAAAAAATATTTACCCAGACACTCATTTAAGTTATGATAACCCAATATTAATATGTGGATATGAACTAAGTCCACAGCAAGAACTTGATAGGAGACTGTTTGTTTCTCAGCTCAATTCATCCCAAAGATTGTTAGAACATCTTTTTGGACATAAATGTATGTCATACTTTATAGCAGCTCTACCTTTTATATTTATCACGTTTATACAACTGCAAGCACAGTCTTTCCTTCTATATAAGAAACTTTAGTCTCTGAATTGAAGGATCTTCACTTCCCTCCAGGCCCTTCATGCAAGACCTCTGGCCCAGATCACTCAGAGCAACTTAGGCTCCTCCTAAGTGTGTGTGTATAAGCGTGGAAGTGCGTGTGTGTCTTTGTACAGCCGGGAAACTGTTGAAGGTCAAAGGGCAGGAAGTTGGCCACCTGCCTCTGTCACACTGGTAAAAGTAGCTGAGCTGAGAGAGGAAGTGGTAGCAAGAGACACGACAGCAACTGAGAAAGTTTTGTAGTGTATGTGGGTTGTTTTTTATTTGTTTTTTTGTCTGGCTATCTAATGGGCAACCTTGGTGTGGCAAAAACTGAAAACAAACTCTTTCTTGTGATAATGTCCCATTAAATATTTGAATTTCTTCTATACAGAATTGCCTAAATGAGTTGCAGAATCAGACAGCTGTGATAGGCTTTAAAGTGTCCTGAAACCACAACTGAAACACTAGGTACAAGGATGTCTTCAGTGGTATTTGCTAAAGGTGACAACCCGACTCCCACCCTGCATAAATGTGCCAACCGAGGACAAGAGCATAGAAGGCCAGAGGGCAAAAACGGGAGTGAACCACCTGTTTCTGTCACACTGTCAGAATGGAAGAGGATGAGTGCAAACAGGGCGAAGTGTGTTCGTGTGAGTGTATGTGTTGTGGATGTTGTGCAGGAGGGGGGACAGGTGGCGCACTGGACGGTGCTGGCACAGGCCACCCCAGGATTTATCACTCAGCGACAGTCACGCCTGGGCAGGGGACAGATGTTTCTGTTTACCCCAGGGCAACATCTGACTGGCCGAGCCTAACGTTAGCCGAACCGGCCTTTAACTCTGATAGGACAAGCCCTGAGAGGACTGAACTGAGGGAGAGAAAGAGAAACAGGATGATCCATGCAGCTCAACCCCCAAGGCAACAGAACATTTTTGGTCATTTTTCTCCAATCCATTTCATCCTCTACTGATGCACCTGAAACTCATTTGGCCTCCAATAACTCTCGAGTCACAATAGGGAATGCTTTTATTTTAAGAACAGAAAATATGGAGATGCTCAACAAAACTGTTCCAGTCAACCCTGAATATGTTCTGCATTCAGTGGGGAAATGGTCATAAATGCTAACTACTTATAGTAACATCTAAATAGACACAAATTCTAATCTTTAAATTAACTCTCATTTCTATGGACTGCACGTCTAAGTAGTTGTATTTATTGTAACCTTTCATATAGGTCCTCATCATTAGTTCTCTATGTTTTCTGAATAAATTTGTTTGGAGGATTCAGGGTGAAGTTGGTCCCAACTATCATGTTGTGGTATTGGTTGTTATTTTCTGACAACGCCTTCTTCCTGATCATGCCAACATATTGTCAAGGTTTTGACTGGAGAAGATTGAAAAGTGGACAAGTGGAAGATAAAATGCAACCTCAAGGCAAGTGAAATTTATCTGAAAATCATGTTCTTTATAAATAGAAAGAAATCCAGCAAGGTCCTGACTCAAGACCTGAGAGATGAATCCATCCTTAAGATGATCGATCATATGTGTTATACAGTGACCCAGAAGGGTTAACAAAATGTAAATGTAAAAACAGCAAACACACAGTCATGCTAGCAATGCTATCAACTTACATTTTGAGTTACAAGGGGGCTAGTGCCTATCAACAATAGTCATTGTGCAAGAGGCCGGGTGCACCCTGCACAGGATGCCAGTACATCACAGGACACTTTCGTTTTTGTGCTGTGGCTTTTTTGCTGTTGTGTGATAGCCTTTGTTTTGACTTTTATTGTTGTGTTGTGGCGTTTTGCTAATGTTTTGTAACTTTTCTTGTTGTACTGTGGCTTTTGTTGTTATGTTGTGGTCTTTCGGTTGTGGCAATTGTTTTTTTATTGTGTTGTGTTGTATTGCAAGTTTCATTGTTGCCTTTTTCCTTTTGTTGTTGTGTTCTGGGTTTTTATTGTTGTGTTTTGGCTTATTGCTAATGTTTTATAACTTTTCTTGTGCTGAGGTATTTCTGCTGTGGGAATTGTTGTTGTGTTTTTTTTTTTATTGTTGTGTTGTGCTGTGATTTTTGTTGTTGTGGATCTTGTTGTTATGTTGTGACTTTTGTTGTTGTATTTTGTTGACCCTTCTGGGCCACCATAACATCAAATTGCTGCCATCAAACTGTGTTATCTTTGATAGAATGAAAGAAATTAACTATTTTTACAGGTTGGTTGTGTAAACAGATTCCTTGCTAAGTTCTCTACTACGTGTAAAAGATATCGGTTCATCCCTTCAGTTTGAGAGACTTTTTAGGCATAATAATATTTTAGTCGAAATTAAGTTGTTTCATAATGAAACATTCTCTGAAATCAGTTTTTGCATTTAACTAAATGCAGTTAAATGCAAAAAAAAAAAAAACTTCTGAAAGCTCTTCATAAAGCCTAAAGAACCATCAATTGAGACCACTTTAAAAGATTAAAAGACAGAGTGGCTCATTTAAATATAACATTATGAGAAATGTTTCAAGACCTTTGCACAGAACTGGATGTACTTTAATGTTTTGTTGGTGAAACTTGAGAGGTACCGCTGGCAATGAAGCCGGTGCACTCATCCCTGGAGCGCAGAGGAATGACCTTTAGGTTCAACCCTGAGTGAGGTCATGTTATTGTTGCCATAGCAACTATCAGTAGCCTCTCCTGTAGTGAGCATTACCTCAGCTGACTGGCATTGTCAGGGTCAGAGACCAGGCCATGAGCTCCCCCCGTGGTGACCGAATTCACCAGGGAACAAAAACACCACCAAAACAAAATCTATGATTGTAGCCTTATCAGCTAGAACCATGTGTTCAGAGAAAACAGTTGCAACAAATGCAAAAGTTTCACACCTTTACACTAAACTGCATCTGAATTAGGGTAAGCTAGAACATCAGCAGGATAATTAATGATCTGCTCTGTGGAAAGTTGATGTGAAGAGTAGATATCCACTCTTTTTTTAGCAGTGATTAACCCCAGTAGCTCAAACTAAATAGTTTTATTTGGATTTTATGTGATAGGCCACCACAAAGTAGTGATTCTAATAAAAACAAACAAGAAATTATTACTTTTTTCTTCAGCCTCATTTGCTATGATCACCCTGAATAAAATCACATGCAGTCAATTGCTTTCTAAAGTCGCCTAATTAGTAAACTTAAAGAAGTTTTTTCCTTGAGAATATCAATTAAACAAGTTAATGAAGACCAAGGAACAGCGTGGATAAAGTTTTGGAGACATTTTGCTCAAGGTCCTAAAACCTAGAGCTTGGTTCAAACCATAATTTGAAAGTGGAAAAGAGTATTGTTCAACAGAAAATCTTTTAAAGGCTGCAAACAACTTCACCTTCCATCAGGAAGAGCCTAAACACTTAACATATATTGGTTTAGCTTAAAACATACTCATATGTACAAATGCTTAGAAAAATTAATGCATGGATGTGCCATAACTTTCTTCAGCTGAACAGAAACACAACTGAGATTATAATCTTTGGACCTAAAGAGGAAAGATCCAGAGTCAGCACAAAGCTTCATTTATTATAACTAGAAACTAGTGTTTAAGCCCAAAATCTGGGTGTAGTGAAGGACTCAGATCTGAGCCTTCAGAGACACATAAAGACCATTACAAAGTCGGCCTTCTGTCACCTGAGGAACATTTCCAGGATTAATGTCCCAACAAGATCTAGAGAAAGTCATCCATGTGTTTATCTTTGGTCGCATCGATTACTGCAACAGTGTCTTCACAGGTTTGTCTAAAAGAAATCTATACTCCAGCTTCTGCATCTCCAGAATCAGAACCAAACATGAAATAGCAGCATTCAGCTTCTATACATCACAAATCTGGACCAAACTTGCATAAAACTGCAAAGCAGCCATAACACTGAGTTCCTTTAAATCAAGGCTAAAAACCTACCTGTTTAGAGTTGCCTTTGAACATTGATCAACATATTTGATGTATATTTGATAATGAATATTTTTGATGATTTTAATTATGGCATTTCATAAAATGGTACAATATTTTCTTCGCTTTTGAAGCACTCTGAACTGCATTGCAGCTGAAACCAGCTTTGGAAATAAACTTGACTTGATGTGTTATAATGACTAGTTTGTACAAATTCTCCAGATGTGCAAAACTAGCAGAAACACATCTCAAAAAGCTGTAATAGCAGCAAAAGGAGGAAAGAACTGATTCACAGAGGTTGAAATACAAACCCACACCACACTTTTGAGATTTTATTTGCTAAACAATTTGAATACTTTATATTTTTTTCTTCCACTTCACAACTATAATTACTTTGTATTGCTCTATCACACACAAACATGAAAAGGGGGTGTGAATGAATACAATTTTGCATATGAGACTTTATTTTGAGCTAAATTTAAGGGTATAAAATTCCAAATATAATGTCTATTACATAATGTCTCCCTGTATATTATGCAGTGCAAAAGCTGAACTGATCTGCAAGGAGGGGAGAAATGTCACAGTTTCCCACTTTCTCTATGCATCAGCTCTTTCAGGCTTGAGTCAGAGCACCTGTCAACAGATTGTCCATCAGCAGGTGCAGTTGAGAAACACTGCTGTTTGCATAACCACACAACCATCACCAAAAGATGATTACAATAGTCTCTATCATCGCCCAGCATTATCCTCTCCAAAACTGAAAACCCTTACAGGGATGTCTTAATTATTTCACGCAGGAGATGCAATAACAAATCGCTTTTTGCTATTTGTGGAACATGTTTGTCCACTCTCCTCCTGATAGGTCCCATTTAATCATGTTGTTCTGTTTCCTAATTAGCAGAAATGCAAAGTGTCTTTGTCACCTGTGGACAGCCAAGAGGGCTAATTTGGGCTTTTCACTAATTGCCACGGTAACGAGCCTCCTGCGCCTCCACTGAGGGGTGGGGGGTGGGTGGAAGGCATGGCATGAGGAGGACTGGAGGATGGAAGGATGGAGGGATGAAGACACAGCTCTCCTCACACGCGGCCGAGGTGTGAAAGAACGCGGCAGGCCAACAGAACGCAGCCTGGAGGAGTCCAACAGCAGGGAGTGGGGGACAGCCTGCGCTGTGAAAAAGCCCCAACACCCAGCTGAGAGGGAGGAGGATTCAGCTCTGGCCAGTTTTTGCTCTCTCTCACAACTTTGATGAGGAGATGACTGCGTTGGTTTGGATAATAGTCTGAAATTTTTCTGATAGGGGCACCTGTTATTGCTATCACATGATTCAATACAGATTCCCACACAATGTCCCCTTCTTTTTTTTCTTTTTTTTTTTTTTTTACTGTTCTTATTATAGAATAATCCTAGGAATAACTCAGCAGGCAGATTTTAAATGAACAGCCCAGGGTTTAGGATTCCTACGGGGACGTTGATTTTAATAAAACAAAGCTTTAAGTTCAGTGTTATTTGCTAAATTATTTAGATTTTATAGTGGGTGTTACGTTTGATCAAATACTGCTCACTTTTATGCACTTTTCGTAAACTAAGCTAATTAGCAATGCATTTCCGTAGGTTACAATGATTAAAACAGAATAAAATTAACTCTTATTAAGCCACAACAATGCAAAATAGATAAAGTAATAAATATGAGAAAACAATACAATTCCAAATACCATACTGGCTGTTTGTTTTTCTGATGTTTCACTTAAACCCACCTCACAATTCCCACTGGATGTGCCAAGACTCACCAAACCAGAGACTAAGTGGAACTAAAAGATATGTTGAGTATTTAAAAATAACTATGAGGTTTTCAAATTTAATGAGATTTTCAAAGCTCCTCCATTTCTTCCGATTAGTCCAAAGATGTGCAGAACTGATTAACGTCTTAACTTGCTTCTGGAAATACTTTAGCTGTTGAGACTTGTTGATAAGTTCACCTCTGAGCTTAAGGTTTAAGTCATTACCATCTATCAAAGATAGGGACCAAAAGTAAAAGGCAACTGACAGTTTTAAGTGAGACATGACTTTTCAAACCAATTCTCCAATAGACTCCAATACCAAATCAGTTGTGTTGAAACAATCAGCCATAACCTGGAAGAGGTTATGGCAAATAATTTGCATTTCAGTGAAAAAATAGTGAGCTAATAACTGCACCTTGTGGTGCACCTGTATTAATTAAATTTGTCACCTCTCTAACTTTGCAAAAATTGAGATGATAATTTCTGAATAACAATATCAGTTTAATTGTGTTGCTCTTCTTTTTAATGCAACTTTGAATTTGTAAATCAAGACAAAATGAATGAAATCAACTTGCATGGGAAAAATTCTGTACATGTAAGCCAAAACCCTAAGTATGGCTTAGGGAATATAATCATTTTAACACTAAATAAAAACATTTACATAAAATAAAAATGTTGTAAAAACATATAAGGCACAACCCAAGGGTGGGCAGTGCACTTTGGGTGGAAGTCATGTTAATGTTGCCCTAAACTAGTTTTCTATTTCTTATTTTCAGGAATACATTGCAGTGGACACCCAAAAAAAACAAATTAAATTTGCACGTGGACTGGTCATACTTCATGCAAGATCTGCTTCTGCCTGTGTGGCTACAGGTGCATCCCAACAAATTACGATTTGTTGGGATGCAAAAAATAACTAGCATCAAATGCTAGTTATTTTAGTAATTTGGAAAATAAAGAATAACATATATATTGTATAGATTAAATATAATTTTAGTGATTTCTTTCGGATGTGTATTTCTGTAAAACCACCAAAAGAAAGTTTTCAAAGAAAAATTATATTATGACCATTTTTTGGCTAGACTGCTGACTTGACAGTTCTTCGCAAGAAGAGTAAGGCACACACATTCCAAAAGAAGCTGAGTGTTCAGTGCTGCACACAAGCAAAGTGATGATAAGTTACCTGGAAGAAAAAACTCTGGCTAAACATGGTGGGCAAGCAAAAGTGATAACATCAGTTTTGTGACATAGACTTATCCAGAAGAAAGACCGCAACTGCTGCAACCTGTGTTAAGTCGATCTCAGAGGCATCTTACTTGGGCAAAGGAGAAAAAATAGACTGGGCTGTTGCTCGATGGTTTTTAATTCTTCTTTCTGATTGAGAGTGAATTTGGAAATTAAGGTCGCAGATTCTGGAGAAGAGGAGAGGAACAGAATAAAACTTGCTTTAGGTTCAATATGAAGTTTTGGTTGCGAGGAATGATATGTCAAACCATGTCCTTTGTTGATGCTGCTCTTTTGTTTTTTGTTAAGTCCAAAGACAGTGTAGGCTACCAGGAAAATTTCCACCCTGCTGATAAGCTTTATGGAGATGCTCATTTAATTTTCCAGCAGGATTTGGCCTCTGCCTGCACAGCTAAAGGTACCATTACTAGCTTTAATGACCATGGTATCACTGCTGCCCAACAACCTGGCCTGGCTCAACAAAGCAGATGAGCTGGAGGCTGCTTCCTTCAGACTTCATTGGAGCCACAGGTTAATCACCTCCATGACATGCTGATGCAGTAGTTAATGCAAAAGGAGCCCAGACCAAAAACTGAATGCATACTGTACAGCACAGGGATGTATTATTTTTTTGTCAGTAAAGGTTTTGATTGATATTCTAATTTTCCAAGTAACAACAAACATAGATGTTATTTCATTTGAATTTCTTCAAATGGTTCTTAAAAAACATGCAATGTGATTCTATCAATCAGATTCATTGCTTTTAATCTGTTTTGTAATTTGTTTTAAACTTATGCATATGTTTTAATTTTTATTTACTTTCATGTACTTCTGTGTTTTGCAGATTTCTGCCCAGGTCCCTCTTGAAAACGAGATCTGGATCTCCATGGTGTCTTCTTCATTTCTGGCTAAATACAGCAATGAAGAAAAATAACAAAATGATGTGGGTTTCATTAGCTGTGAGCCAAAATTATCAAAATGAACACTGACGTCGATATATGTTTTTGTTGAACTGAATTGCTGAAAAACATGTTTAGAATATTCTGCCTTATGGAGAAGCACCTGTAAATTGTCTTGAGACTTTTGTTCTGAAATTTTAAAAATGAATTATTGCATGCATTTTTCCTCATACTAATACGTATTTATCTTTTCCTGCTGAACATCAAAGTCATTCTCTTAATCTCTGCTTTGTGTAATAAGTAGTCAGAAATGTTAGCGACATTTGCATAAATTAACTACCATCACTTTATTTATTTTTATTTTTGTTTTTCCTTACGGAAAAATGACATGACTCTGGATGCAATTCGACTCCATCAATATGGTTCTCTTTGTGTTTTCAAATATCTATATTTCCTTTTCAGCAACGAGCTCTGAAAGCCTGGGGGCACCTTGTCCGTACGCTGCTCTCGGGGGCGAGCTCCTCCAATGCGTGCGCGCACGAGGGGGAGCGCGTGTATGTGTGTGTGTGTGAGGCGTGTGAACGCGTGTGCCGAGTGTGTGTGTGTGTGTGTGTGTGTGGTGAGTGCGTGCCTGCCCACGCGCGTGTGTCTGCTCTGCTGTTGCTGCCCTTTGATCCCTGCATTAGTGTTAGTTAGGGGCTCGGAGACACACTTGCACCGAGAGCAGCCATAGTCAAGACACGGCAACAACAACAGCGAGCGGCACCTCCTCCGCCCGTGTTCCCGTTCCCCCCCTGAACAATACACTTTAAACCGAGCAAAGCCAGGTGCACGACCGAGTCCCTGCCATCACTGGCGCCTCCAGTCTCAATGGGAAAAATCCTTTTTTCTCCTCATCCCCAAACAAGGACGAGAATGTGATTAAAAGCGGGGGGAAAATGCCAAGGAGGAAGCAGGAGCAGCCCAAGCGCCTGCCTTCACGTAAGTCCTCCGCTCGATGTGTGCGATTTTAGCTGCTCTCCGTGTGTTTTGCGCAGTAGTTTAGGGTTATAGAGGTGAAACAGACAAAAGGCTCGGCGTAGGTTATTTCTCCCCCTTTTTTTTTTTTTTTTTTTTTTTTTTTTAGGTCCGAGCGAGGCAGCCATGTTGTTGGCGAATGGGTAACGTTAGCCAGGCAGTGAGTAGATAAACGATACGTGGCTTTAATAAAGAGCAGAATCGATGAGAGGTCCGGTTCCGCTAAAAAGGTTGCGGTCAGTTTGGCTCATGTGTCGGGGCGGTAGTGTGCGGCATAACGGGCGAGCGGTTTCGGTAACGTCTTCGGTCTCTCTCGGGTAGAGAAAAGGGGGAGGATCTGGGAGTCTGGCCGCAATAAAATGAAGGGTCAGCCGGATCAGACGAGCCAGAGTCTGGCTCCCCCAAACACCCCCGGTGTTCTCAGTTAGCCTCAGCGCTATCTAGCAGCACCGCTCGGTGAACTTCAATTCCCCGGCTATAAACGGCTAACTTTCGCTTCAGTTTTGCTGCTCCGAGCTCGCGGAATCGACTCGTTTCGCGTTTGTTTATGTCGTCGACTTTTTTTCTTTTTTTTTTTTTTTTTTGAAAAGTGATAATATTGCTTCTTTTAAACCCAAACCCATGTATACATTTTTTCCCCCCCTCCCTGTCTACATGAAGGCAGTGTCAGAGAAATGGTCGGTCACCTGAAGTTCAGGGTTTTTCCCCCCTTCCTTCCCTTTGCAGCCATTCATTGCAGACAGACTCCGATCAATAACGCGGTTAGAAAAAGGAAACGGCACTCGGGCTCAGATACGCTGCTTGTGCTGCAGCAGAACCCCATTATACTTTCCGAGGAGTTTATTTTAGTCGGTGGTTGGCTTACTTTTGTGCGTTTGACCCTTACTGTCTTCGATATTCTGCCTTTATCAGTCCTATATATATATATATATATATAATGAAATGATGCAATAACGTACTCCGGCCGCTGGAGGATTCCTAGATGTTTAGGGGCCATTAGTAGTGACATTTTTTATGCTGTTAATCATTTCTGCTGAATGCACGCGTAGGCAAACACCTCAATTAGTCATATTGATATGCAAATTTAATGAATAATTAAGTGATTCAGCTGGATATATTTTTCTTTATTTCATAAATGTCACATCCCTCCAGATGTTTTGCATTGCCGCTAATTTCGCTCGTTTGTACCCAGCTCAGGTGTTTGACCTGGGGGTGAACTTAGGGGGAGAATTGCAGAAGCTGGTTATGAGGCAGAGATGTGGACAGTAGGTGCAGTGATTGGTGCTCTGTGAGTGGAAGTGACTGACAGTGTGGGAAGTCACATGAATGGGCTTCACAGCACAGAGCGTGGTTTTGATGTATAATGAAAATAAACCGTAGCAGTCTTTATAATACCATCTGGCATCAGAGTCTTGATTTAGAACTGTGTTTTGAGTGTGTTTTAGTCACTTTTATAGGTTCAGAGATTTAGTGGCCAATAACTGAATTTTGTAAAGTGTTGAATTGTCTATACTTATTGTAGTTCATTTTTGTTCTCTTAAAGTAGGCATTTATTCATAGGCCATAACCTAGGTTGCCCTAAAATACTAATAATATTTTCTTTTCAAGCTGTTAATATTCCTGGACGGATCTCGCATGAATCCGGAGCCTGTGGTGCAACGACCAAAAACTCCCTAACTAAACCATTTGGTCTTGTGCTTTGGTAACCTGTAGAGGTTAGTGGTTTAAAAATCTAAGAGCCATTTCAAGTATCCATTTAAAACAGAAATGGATACTTTTTAACCTAAAATAGGTATTCAGGTTGAATAATTTCACAAATTAAAGCTACAAATTTGAACTTAAGATATTAATTTGTTCAGATTTTTCATTGAACTTATCTCCAAACTCAAATCGAACGATCAAAACTTCAGCAAAACCCCTCATCTGTGTTGCTACCTTTCTGTGTTAAGGTTTCCAGTACAAACATGGCCGTTTGGTTGTTGAAAGTTACTGTTTCAAGGTACATAATTGACATTTATTCCGACTAGAGCAGAACATTTTATCACAATAACAGTTTGCACAATCGTATCACAAAATTGTCGGTTAATATGTTCCAAGTGTTGTAAACTTTGATTTTACATGCTAATATACTATTTAGCCAGCTGGACAGAGTCTCAGAGCAGCAGATGCTCACACCAGAGAGGAGTAACGTTGCACAAAATGCTGAAAGAGTCAAGGAAATACAGATATCAGCACTGCAATATTTACCAATATTATCGCCACTGCAAGATTTTAATTTTAATTTTGATAACTAAAAAGTTGGAACATTAACCAAAAATCATTTGTAACATTTCATGACAATATTTCCCCAAAATGTTGAAATTAAGCAATTATTTTATAATATTATGCCACAATTTTTATAGGTTTCAAAGTAAACTGAAGGCCCTTAAACATCCCAGAATACCAGCCTTCATCTGTCTCCTTTTTTAACCTTGGTATAATTTCTTTCTTCAAGTTCTTTTAACACTTTTTCAATCATCGCTGTGTCCAACTCTTTGAACATTTTTTTTCATAATGCATTTGTTTTAGGAATAACCGTAAAAGGACTTTTTCTATGTTTAAGATAAATGAGAACTGTAAACACAACCAAGACTTGAAGCTGCCTCTATGTGACTAGAAAGCTACAAATACAGTAAAAATCTGCTGAGCATAAAACGAAGCAGAAAAGACTGATTAAAGCTCACTATTTTTTTTTCTTTCCACAAATACAGGGGTCAGCATATTACCAATATCTAATTTTAAAATAACAGTTTTTAATATTTGGATTAAGAACCTCTGATTTTCTATTAGTTGCTAAATTGCTATCATTAAATTTATTTATAGTGGAGCTTTATGGAGTTGCTTGGATCCAATATTTGGCTGGGTATTCTAAATCAAGTGCCATGCATTCATTCTCTGCATGCAGATAATAATTTTTTGCCACTTAGCTACCCATACTTGATGTATAGCTTTAGTTGCTGAGATGCTAAAGCACAGTGTGTGTACAGGGGACATTGGATTGTAGTAAACAGTCAGGAATATGTGGGTTTATTATAATTAATATACATTTTCAGTGCATTTTGATGTTTCCTGAAATTATTCACCTTCAGTTTTGACAAAAGTTTGAGTGTGAGAGAGGGCAGTCTATGTTACACCGCTCTGCAGGAGGATTTCAGTAACACCAACACAAAGAGAAATGAAAATAAAGTTGACAATTTGATCCCTTTGGCACTTTATATTTACAATTCGCATTAGCTGTAGAGTTTGTAGACTAACATTTTCCAAATCCTGCATGTTCTCTGACAGAACAGGACTTTTTATGATAAAACAGAGCAACTTTGCTGTAATATGTTCAGTTTTTCTTTATTTTCTGACATCAGACTTTATTGTATATTATATTCACTCCTAGGAGCTTCTTGCATGTTTTGTGGTTTCTCTGATCATTTGAATCACCTCAATGAATCTGAAAATGACTTCTTTACTTTGTGAAAACCTTCACAACTGGATGTGGCAATAGCTGATTGGGAAAAGCTCAGTTCTTTACTTCAGATCAGCTGATTATCTGTCAAGCATTAAATCAACTGATTTACACTTCAGCAGCTTCTAAATTTTGTTGTTTTTCCACTATGTTTGTAACAAATAAACCATGTAATATATTATCTTTGGATCTTTTTCCATCGCCTATTGGCTATTTGTCTATTTTTTTTTTTGTTATTTGTAGTCATTAATTGTGTGGGACTGTAATATGTTACCCTTGGAGCAAAGCTGTGTGCTCATTTTTGTTACATCTCTGGGACCTTTCTCCATTAATTCACCAACCTTGTCAACACCAGCCGTATTCATGCCCTGGTCCTAATGAGGCAGGATGTCATTTCTGGGTTAGGTGAGGTTCGTGTCTGGATTAGGCATGCATTTGTTCCTGTTAAGATGTTAGTTTGTTTTTGAGGCTGTGTACATGCAATTTGAAAGCAACTCCCTCCCATATATTTGGTGCATTATATGCCTGTCTGTGTATCTGCATAGCTTGTAAAATACTCTTACAGATATCATATAGCAGGCATAAGATGTGTATCATTTGGTATCTAACTGTTTACCTAAAAGGCTGATCAGATAGATTATCCAAAAAGGATGAAAACTATATAGGTTTACTTCTTTTATCATGTAAAGAAAACAAAGAAGTACTATTTCAACAGGAATATTTTGGGTTTTAATCAAAGACAATTACAAAATACACACTTGTTTCTGCTTGGTTGTCATATAAATTAGTCCCAAATAGAGATAAATATGTTTCATATGGTATACAAACACAAAGTTGTTTATATTTGTGAAAGCGAAGCAAGAGAAAGCCGATATCGACGGAAATCAATGCAATGTTGTCTTGTCTATGCTTGTCTTGACATGCTAAAGGCTCAATATCCAGGCAGCAGAGACTAAATTCCACAGTAACATGTCTTGGATTATACCATAAATTCTTGGCAAGCATTGCTAATCCAGCTCACTTGCTTTTGCCACTCCTCCGACTGCATCGTGAGAAAGCTGGGCAAAGAGACACATTGGAATTGGGGATATAATTCTTGCCCATTATGACTGAAGATCATATCGCAAATATAGAGATGGATTCTCTGCTAAGATGAGACCAGAACTTTTTAACCTACATCCATATATTGTTTGCAAGTCTAGTGTAGGGCCTGAAGTGGGTCTTGCGCTCCAACCACTCAACAGTATGGATTTGTCGGAAGTTTTTTTGTTTTTGTTTCCTGTTTTGGGATCTTCTTGCTCTGGCCTTTTTTCCTTGTATGAGCTAAATAATAAATATGTTTTGAAATGCAGTTTTGGTTACAAAGACTTTATAATCCATTTTTATTATGGCTGTTTTTTTTATTCTGGATATTTAAAACTGTTTTGAGTTCCAGTGTTAAATGTTACTTAGAAATTCATAATTTTTTTTGTTTACTTTGAGAAGGCATGCGTTTGTTAACTTTTAGCTTTTTGTTAGATGTTTGTGCATCCTTACGACTTAAATTTATATACCTAAAACTTATTTCCCAATGTCTTAAATTCAGTAGAAAATTTTAAGTTGGCCCTAATTACATTAATCACAGGTCTTAGATTTTCTTGTAGCAGGGCTATTTAATCTCATATATTCCATGTGGTTTGTTTTTTCTTGTGGTACTTTTCTGTCAGGCAAAGGTTTTGAGTTACATGCAGACATCTTTATTGTGTTTTGTGACGCAGGGCAGTTGAGGCTACCACTAACTAGCTGCTAATATATCCTTGCTAGCTATCTAGCTGTCTTTTTCGAATCTATCGTTGGTAGGTGCAAATTTTCTTTCTAGTTGGCCGGCCAAAGTTCATCTTTCCCAATTTAAAATATACGATTTTTTAAATTTAATTCATGGTAATCTTTTAAAAAGTCTTAAAAACTCTTAAATTTGAGTTGGTAAACCCTCCAGAAATCCTGGTTAATATACCTTGTGATAACAGGAGTTGGATCAACCACTTTCAAGTACTTTTAAAGGTAGTTGCAAGCAATAATTTCTGGGACAATTTATTGACAAGCAAAATTTGTTATGACACCCAACAAGCTCTGGAAATCTCTTAGAAAGAAAAGGCCAGGCTAACACACTGGGTTTAGTGCTGTGGATACGTTACCTTAGCTCAGATCCAGGTAGACTGCTTGTTCTGCCCTGCCTGCTCTGCTGATGTCTTACAGACGAGGAAAGTTTTCTTTAAGGATGGCATGCTCACGTGAAAACAAAACCAAACCTCCGAGTGTGTGGGCGTGTGTGCGTGCGTGTGTGTGTGTTCCTGTGTTGGTGTGTCTGTGTGTACAGAAGCTGGCTATGGAGGTCACAGTGCAGTATGGCGCCTTCACTCTGACAAGCACACATGACCTTAGGTGCCACAGAGGAACCCAGCATTCGCTCTGACCTTGGTCTTTATTATTGTTTATGTAATTTTTCAGTTTAACTACTCCGCCCTAAAAGTTAGGGACTAGTTTAAATGCTTTTAAGTTCCAGTTTTATGATCGGCGCTCTGAGTCAGCGAGAATACCATGGGGAACACTTTTATTCCCTTCTCATCCCTCCTGATTATTTCCATTTAAAACATAGAGATGTTCATCATTTCTGGGCTGAATTGAAGGTTTTTTTCCGCCCTTCTGCCAATAGCTGAGAGACTTGGTGGCTCTCTACCTTACTGTAATGGCGGGTCACTGGCTACCTTCCACTTTTTATGATTATAATGACCTTGGTAGGGCTAGGGCTTGAAAACATTGGATTATAGGGAAAATGAGAGAAGGGTTTCCATTTCCCTCTTGGCATCAAATGTTCGGGGCTCTTTCTGCCAAGAATCCTCCACCTCACCACCGCTGCTATGTTCTCCCCTAAGCTAGCTGGGTTGGGGGGGCTCGTGCTGGCAGGTCCGATCGCACAAAGCTCAAGCGAGAAACGAAACACAGCCTTGAACTTGGAAATGCATTGCAGGTCAAGGGGAATAACTCTGTGCGCCTTTAACTAACCGCACGTCATCTTGGGTGCATAGAAACTGTTTTCAATTAGCGTTCATATTCAGCTGACAAATTAGATCCCATCGGGTTTTTTTTATTTTTATTTTTTATTACTTGATAGTTGCAGAAAACACAAAGTTGTTTGAATGAACAGTTTGTTGGGCAGAGTTTAATGGGCCTGGCTTCACAGAAGTAGCAGAGCCTCAGGGCTAGGATCAATATTTATACACAAATGTTAACCTTATTTGCTACTTCAGACAATTGGCGAGGCACACAGACGTGGAGGCTTTACAGCACTTAAAAATGAAGGACTGGGAAGGGAAAAAAAACTTGCTGTTCTGTTTGTAAGTCAAGATGAATGTGAAACGGTCAAATAACTGACTTAATGAAAGGGATTTTAACCGGCCTCATTTTTATTTCACAAAACCGGAATCAGCTCCTCGACTGTTATCATTCAGCACCCTGATAAAGACGTGTAAAATATGTCGGAATAAATTATTTTGGAGACTTTGTGACCCCAAGATGCTCCTCTTTGCTGCTATTCTTTTTTTTCTGCCCTCCTCCTCTTCCTCGCTGCACGGAGGAGCAGCTGAAGACCCAGTAGTGACCTATTTTCAGTTAACTGGCAGAGGCCATCAGATTTTTATTCAAACTGTTCTCCTGTCTCGTAGAGCCCATGATATAACAAGGTTCACTGCACTGTTTTGGAACTGAATCAGGCCCACAGCATCACAGTTTTAATGCCTAAATTCTTCCTAGCCATCTGATCTTTACATACACTTCTAGGACAGATCAGAAATGTCTGGCCTATCCTATGTGGAGATTGGGTGACTTTAAAGACTCCACTTTTTAGTTATCTGATAATTATTGAGCCAGTAATTTTGTTTAAAAAATATTAACAACATT
Source organism: Girardinus metallicus (assembly GCA_903067095.1). Taxonomy (NCBI): domain Eukaryota; kingdom Metazoa; phylum Chordata; class Actinopteri; order Cyprinodontiformes; family Poeciliidae; genus Girardinus; species Girardinus metallicus. The sequence continues at coordinate 103,971 of CAEGAE010042711.1, forward strand.
GTTGTTTCGAGAGACTATTCACAGTAAGACACAACAACCAAAATAATAAATAAAAACATAAATAAAAACCACTTACAACCAAAATCATAGATGAAATTGATTAGGACGTCTCTAAAAATGATTAATTATCAAAATGGAAATTACCAAGCTTAATTTATCTTATTGCTTATTGCGACAGACTTGGTCACCAGTACATCTCAGTGCAACACAGAGAGACAACCCTGTATGTACACTCATAACTGCCACTTTTTTTTTTTTTAGTTTTTTTGAACGACAAATGAACCAGTCATGTTTTTAGACTGGGAGGAAGCTGGAGTACCCAGAGGGAACCACGCAAGCACAGGGGAGAACATGCAGGAAAAACCCAAAACACATTCCAGGATTCAAACTCCCAGCCTCCTTGCTGCTGTGCTACAAACAGCTGAGTTTGGGATATTTTTTCCTTATGTTCATTAGTCTTTTGGGCCTATAAAGCCCCAGATTTCACAGAAGGAATCAGTGGGTGATCTAGATTGGAAAAGACTAAACAAACTTCTCCTTCCAGCAGGACTCGTTCACAGTTCAGGTGTTTGCAAAGTCGGAATCAAATAATAATGGATTGTGTTTCTCTTTCCTGCTGCGTGGCCAAACATTCACAGGGAAAAGTAGTTTCTCCAACTCTGCCACAAACTTCAAGCACTAAAGGCTTACAAAGCGTCACAACGGCACCAAGTCAAAACTTTTCACGAGGACAGATGCATTGCTGGTTTGTCTGCCAGCAGCATTTGGAAGGAAGAAATCTGTAAAGAGTTTGCAGAAGAAAGAAAAAAGAACTAGGATTTTCTCCCTTTAAAAAAATCTGGTTCAGGACGTTTTAAAATGACATTTCTTTCCGCGAGTCCTACTGACCCGATGAACAAATCAATAAAATTGTGTTTTGATGCGTCTAACATTTACAGAGAAACACCTTTATTATTCATTCCTACTTATGGTTTCTACAAAGTTTGAATGACATTTAATGTAAAGCTGTTGTTTCTTTAAAAATCTGGGTTGTTTACTCTCCAAGTATATATGCTTTATCCTGGAAACGTATTATCATTTTTTTGTGTGCCTTTAGAGAACTTGGAGAGTCAAAGGTGGAGTACCACTTTTGAAATCCCCCTCTTTGGGATCATTATGAATTTCTCACATTGCAAACTAAGCCCTAGAAATTAATGAGCAACGTGGAATTTAATTTTTCTTGACTTCGGCATGCTGGCAAGGTTCTTAATGAATTAAGAAGACACAAAACTGGCAATTAATTAAATGAATGTAGTTATTTCTCACTCGACATGTAAATGAGATTTAGCATAATCATACAGTTTATCCCCCAGTAAGCATGGAGTACAGTGTCCCTGCTTCACAACTCTCACCGCACTTGATTCATATCTGGTGGCATCAATGGACGCTCCCCTTTTGCAGCATCTGAAACAAATGCACATAACTGAAACTGTACAAAAGCCTGGTTATTTTAAATTAAAACAGGCCAGTTCCTATTTTTACACAAAGCCCCTTGTTTATAGAAACTAACCACATGATAAAATTATGTTATGGGGAAAAATACAACTCAGAGTTTGCATTTGTGTTGTAATCTATGTGGAAGTTGCCTAGCCATGTTTATTTACATTTCTATTAATACCTTTTGACTGCAATTTAAACTTTTTATCATGTTGAAACAATAAATATTTAGACTTTGACTATGCCGTTCTGAGGCATGAATATGCTTTAATCCACTGGTGAGCATTGGTAGCTAAAAATATAGTTGCGTTAACCCTAAAAGTGCTCATCATAAACATTAGCTCTGCTAATGCTAAAGTGATACACCAACAGAACATCCAGTGGGAGCTAATGCTAAAATTCTAACTTCAATTCAAAACATATCTGCCCTTGGATGACTACAATTTAATGTGAGTCTTTCAAGAGCTTAATACAAGTTAGCTCTTGAATTAAAGTTCATATACTGTAGAACTGTATTTGCTCTACAGTTCTCAAGTACCGTATTTATGTTTATAGCTTGTAGATTACCGTTTTATTTTGTTCTTGTATGTTTCTTGTTTGAAATAAAGTTATCGAGGGGAAAAAAAGAGAACATGAGGAGAGAAAACTGAACTGCTGAATAAAGTCTTTACTCACTTCAAAACAAGAGCAGGAATATAAACATCTAACTACTTGAATAATTATTAAGTCTATAACCAAAAACCGTCAACACAGATGTTGAAATTTATTGAACTGAAAGTTTGCATAACAGCCAAGCAGATTAACACATTAGAATTTAGAGACAAATAATTTAGAGGAAGTGCGCTGAAGGTTTCCAAAATTTAGCACATTAGCTAACTTTGCTATTACCTCATTAGCAGATTAGCGGACATGTGTCATTTCATTGTATCTCTGGCTGCATGTTTAGGGTTGATGTTTTGTTGGAAGATGAAGCTGTGTTCACTCTTGCTGCAACGATTTTCTCCAGCCACTGCCTCATAGTTGGCTCCATTTATCTCTCAATCAGCTCCACTGGTTTCTGTTCTGACACTGTGATACCGCCGCCGCTGTGTTTTGCCATGGGAATGGTGTGTGTTCAGTACATGGAGTTGTTTTCGATCTCATTTGACCAGAACAACTTCTGACATGTTTGCTGTGTCCTCTACATTGTTTTTGGCACATAGTAAATGGAATGGCTTGTGGCAAACCTCCAAAAGGACTTCCTTTATCGCTCAGGCCTGATTTGTAGGGTGAACTGTAAATAGTTTATCACTTGGCTGCTTCTCTGATTAATAAGTTTAGGTGTTCCGCCATGTTTTGATGGGTTAGCAGTACGTTCTTCTTCTCTCCATGTTCAGATGATGGATTGAATAGAGACATGGGAGATGTTTTCTAATCTTAATCTGCTTTAAACAACTCCACAACTTTTTCTCTGACCTGCCTGCTGTGTTCCTTGGTCTTCATGATGCTGGTTGTTCTCTGATTTTCTCTAACAAACCTTCACAAAACTGCATAGGTAGACTCTGTTCACTAGTTGGGGGAATTCTGAAGGCAATTATTTACGGGTATCAGAGTATAAATGCACTTCACACGTCTTTTTGTTGTTTGTTTTTTTTTTAGATTTTTTTTATGTGGAAAAAGAACATTTTGAGACCTTGCGTCATTTTCTTTCCACTTCACAATTATTCGCTTCTTTGTTTTGGTCACAAAATCCTAATAAGATAAACGTTTGTGGGCATTAACACTTTTGCAAGGAGCTGCACATCAGGCATCTGGGAAACATTTCTTTTTTTCCATTTAAAGTTAACTTTAGCATTATCAAAGCATTGCTCTTTGTGATCGCCTCACCCAGGTGGATGATGTGCTGGATTTCATACCCTGACATTCCTCCTCTCTAATTGTGCTTATGACAAGACAGTCAAAAGTATTTTGCTGCTACTGGCTTTACTACAGGCACATTGTTTCTGATTTTTGCCTGCCGTTACTTCTTAGCCACGCTGCACAATGAATCAATTTCATTTGATCAAAAGCACATGATACTGCCTACCCAGCAGTTTTGTGGATCTCATATGGCAGAAGAGGAAAGTGTTTTTATTCCTCTTTTTTTTCACCTGAAAATTGACATTTGAGTTGTTATTCAGCTGAAAAACAAATCTGTTAAAGGAAAAATGTTTAAAATTAAAGAAAAGTAAAACACTGAAATAACCCGATTGAATAAGTATTCACATCCTTAAGCTCACCTTTTCATTGAGTCTTTGCATTCAGTCTGAGGTACATCCATCATTTCTATTGATATTTACATCATCTAGCTAAGGCATTAGATTGCTGAGGATTAAAAAAATCCCTTGCAATTAAGGTATCAGTCTGAAGAAGGATACAAAAACTAAATCATCATATACGCACTATGGATCTGAGGGCAGCTAATAATAATTGAAGAAAATATTGAACAACAGCACTGGATTTTTGGTTTTGCTATTTTTTTTTCAGTGTCCAATGAAAGTATCAATAAAATCACAAAATTTTAAAATATGATAAAATGTGCAGTTACTGTGTACAGATTAGTGATACGAATCACACTTCTTTATGCGACTGGTGTCCTAAAGAAACATATTACAAATGAGAATGTTTTTAAAGAGCAGTATTTGTGTTTGTGGTGCTATAATTGCTGTCAGAGCCAGACAGTTACTAAAAAAGCAGTAATGTATACATGGTATTGATCAGTCAAGTTTGTGTAGAAAATTTCAGCAGCAGCAGTTCAAGTGCTTTACATCATGAAAACATAAAAACATCATTAGTCAACAGTTGTGAAAACCAATAACAGACATTACATTTTTCCATCAATAAAATAATGAATACACATCATATATGATGGTCGATGTTCCATTTATTATGGTCCAAAAGCAGCTCTAAACAGGTGATGTTTCTAGCATTGATTTAAAGGAACTCGGTTTTTCAGCTGTTTTGCAGAAAGTTTGTTCCAGATTTGAAGTGCAGAGAAGCTGAAAGTTGCTTCTCCTCGTTTGGTTCTGGGAATGCAGAACCATAATTTCTATTCATCACTTTTAGAGTTATCATGACAGTACTACAAAATATCGTGATAAGATTTGAAGTAAATGACTTATTGAAGGTAGGAATCATTTTTCAACATTTTATAATGTCACATTTTTTATGTTTATTGCACTTATTCTTTTTTGGGTGCCGGATAAAGTCCAGTTCAGATTCCAGAAACGATGAAAAAGGAAAGCAGAAAATGCTCACATTGTAAAGGTAATGTCTGCTTTATGTGCCTGCATATTATTTTACTGATCAGAGACCAGGCTAACCTGAAACCACCAGGCTAGTACCTGCGTCTCCGCTTGGTCACTATCAGACCCCCACCCTCTTTTCCTTTGTGTGGAATGGAAGTGCCTCAGTCTCGATAACGATTTTTTTTACCCCCCCCGTGTTGACAAGTCACAACATGGAGATCTACAGCTCGGAGAGCAGCCCTTTGGCTACGTAAAGCCCTGCTTGCACTGAGTAATAGCAATCTCACAGGAGTAGCAGGCTTTCAGCTGGCAGCAGTTCATACGGAACAGCTCGCCGGTGCAGCTGGGAAAGACAGAGCATGAGTGGAAGAGGGGAGCGAGGGGCCGGTGGAGATGGAGGGAGGGAGGAAGTGGAGAGGAAGAGCTGTTAAGAGCTTTGGGCGGTTTCTCTGTTGTTGTACCACACAAGTGCATCCAGGCCCTGCAGGACGAGCCTTTAACAGGCGTGAGGGATGGAGAGCATGAGAGGAGTGGAGGAGGATGCAGCGGAGGAGGAGGAGGAGGCTTTGGTTTGGGGAGCTGAAGCCGGCCGGTCGTACCAGACGCCTGATCCGAACATGGATGGGATTTATTGTTTGCCTCTGCATCACTAAAGGCATTAAAATTACTCTGAGAGATAAAGAACTTCCTTGATTAGAATCCCCTGCAGGCTGAGGATGTGGTGCATCATTAAAACAGGCTTCAGTTCTTACAGTGCATTCACACCAGCCCTGTTTAGTCTGCTTTAATTAAGCTAGTTTGTTTGCCTAGAAAGTCCGGACAGTTTGGGGAGGTGTAAATGCCAATCGAACTGTGATGCAGACCAAAAAAGTGAACTCTGGTCCCAGAGTTTCCCTCATAAAAGCTGCTACACCCAGTGGCAGAGGCACTACGTCAGTCCATCAGCACCCTACCATATTTGGTTTTAAAAAATGTTAAAGGTTACATAAATTTGTAGGTGTGTGATCAGGAAACACAAGATATTAAACTTCTTAGCTTGTTTACTGTAAGTTCTGTGTTTATCAGCTGATGTTACTTTCAAATAGTTAAAATATGGCACACTTAAATACCACTCTGCATTTCAAAATCTAAATGATTTTTTTTTATTTAGCTGCTAATGTTGAGTTAAAATCAATAACCATAATATCTGTATTATGTAAGCTAATTACAAATGATACCAATGATAAGAAGTATGTTGCACACAATGATGAAGCATTTGGTGTTGACATGTTGGGCTCCAAATGAAAATGTGCTTAGGGTCCCAAAAAGGCTTGGGACGGCCCTGGCCACCACAGGTTTTTCAAAGGGTTTGGTTCGTTTGACACAGAGCAGTGAGAATGAAATAAATGTTGCAACTTTTGTCCACAATTAGACCGAGTCTACTGGATTATCAGATGTGAAAACTCTCCTGCTTTCTGCTCCTCACTGTATAAAACACTAACTTTGCATGAAAAATGAAGATTTAATGCTTTTATGCACGTATCTCTGATCTACATGGAGGTCGGCCAACATGTTGATCTTTGTCGCCCTCGCAGAACACCCTCCACAGCGCAGTGCAATGAGATGACCTCACTTCCTGTGTGGGTAGAGGAGGGCAGCAGGGCTCTCGTGCGCACAGAGACATACTTTCCCTCCTGAAGCCTGGCTCCGGTTTCCCCTCGGTGCTCGGGGGTGGAGGGGCCTCAGCCAACCCCCGTCTTTCCTCCTCGGCATGGAGGAGTTTTCAGCATTTTCAACTCCCCTGCTGGAGTTTTAGGGACAGAATTGGGAATCAGTTCAGAGAAGAGATTAAAAGTGCGGAGGGTTGTTACAGACGGAGCAGTGTGTGTTCATAAAGCAGCAGGCGCTCTCCAGGGAAACAATAAATCAGCTTTAAACAGAGAGTGGAACTGTTTTGGCTCGAGTGCAAGAAATCCTGAGAAGTTAAAATCCTCTATATGATGTCATCTCTGTCAGTTATGAAAATGCAGGTAAACATCTCAACTGACTCATTGTCAGGTTAACTCCTCCTTTGCACCCTGCCGTCATAGCTGCTGTTATAATAAAACAAAGATGGACCGGGCCCTAAGATAAATTCTTTAACAGTAACTTTTAAGGCAGGCGTGTAGGTTCTTTCAGAGTATTTTACAAAAATCCAAGTTTAATCTGATTCAGAGTGGGCTAAAAACGGCACAGAATCACTGGAAACACAATTATTGGAACCCCTGCTGTTAACACTTTGTACAGTCTCCTTTTGCCAGTAGAGCTACGTTTACTAATCTCCCAAGGGTTCTTAAAGTAAGGTTACAAATTCAGAAATCTGAATCCTACTCTTCAAATGTGAAATATGCCAAAATTTTCCATTTTAGATCTTCAGTTATATTTCATCTTAAATTATTACTTCTTCCCCTATAACTTCATTTTAAGATTCATCTGTACTGTGATGTTTTACTTCTACCTGAGGATGTTGGAATATTAAAAGAACTTCAAACCCCAGGATGCAGGGAAGCAGTTCTCTCGCCACGTTTAAAGAGATTTAGCACACATTCACACCAGCCCTGTTTAGTCCACTTACCTCCACTTTCAAACTTGTTTCTGTTTAGACAGTTACATTAAATCATCTTATGTTATTCACTACCAACTATAGTGATAAAACACATTCTCAACCAGTGAAATATACATTTGCTACTCCATATGGTTAAGGATTTAAGTTTGGTCATTTAAATGTAAAAGCAGTAACATTACATATGGAAAAATTCTACTTTAAGTTGACATGTTGATAAGTTTGTCGACAATGTTGAATTATCAACTTTGTCATGGGGGAGCTGGTTTCTCTCTCCAGCAGTCATTGGTTGAAACACACACATATACACACACCTAGGGGCAATTTGGAAAGACCAATTAAACTAACATTCATGTTTTGTGACTGTAGTAGGAAGCTGGAGTAACCGGGGAGAACCCATGCGTTCTTTCGTGTCTGATGATGAACCATTTCTGTGTTGATCTGATCGAATGTTTCAGATTATTATTCCACGAACAGACCCAGTGACGACTCCATTTTTAGTTCTGGTTTTATTTTTAGAGACGGACCACAGATCCTCTATTGTGCTTAGCAGTGGGCATGAGGTGCTTGTCTGCATATTCAGTTTCTGTTTTATATAAACCCCAACAGGAGCGTTTGTTGTTGAAATGCTCATTCTTAGTGTGATCTGCCTCAAGCATATGGTTACAGTTAAAATTTCAGCAATTTAGAAACTCCACATTTACATTTGTGATGGTAGGATAGAACAAGGTTGAAAAACAAAAAAAAGGTGTGCAATACAAAGTACGATACAGAGATTTGATTTTTAAAATTTATTTTATTGTGAGATTTTTACAGAAGAGGATTATGGCCAAAAACAAAATAAAATTCTGACATTAAAAATCACTTTTAACAGAAACTTAGTTCTCTTCCTGTAAACCTTAAGTTGGTTGCTCCCAGGTGCCCATCTACATTAAAGAAAAAAATCTTTTTGTTTCTTTAGTAGACTTAATCCTTCTCCGTAGATTGTTTTTGTAAAAAGAATTTATTTGAGCTTCTAAAGCATCATTGTAAAGGGCACTAATAAATGTGGCCAGCACTTTACCTCCATTCTTCCTCTTTCATTGTTTTCCAAGGACATTTGTTCATTTCATATGGTTTCTTTTTACTGCTACTAAGATTAGGTATTCTCTGTTTTCTGAATAAAAAAAAAAAAAATATGTGTTTTTATTCTTAAAACCTAAAAGCAAACAAAGTGGGACAAATGTGAAGTTTCTAAATGAGTTGACATCAGAAACGGCCACAGCAAGATTGAATCAGACGGGCCGGCTCGGTAATTGCCTGTGTTTTTTCCCACACCCCACGGGTCCTTTGAATGGGGGCCATGTTAGCTCAGATTGCCATGTCATTAATCCCTCGTACTCTACAGGGGAGTGGTCAGCGGCAGATGTGTTTGCGCTTACTCCAGAAGGTTTTCTAGATTAGGACAAATCCTCCCCGAAAAAAAACATTTAAAAACCCCATTTGGCACGCACTGCCGGATCCTGTGGGCTCGTAGCCGGCCAATGACAATGACGACCATCCCTCCCTCGACATCTAATTCTCCCCCCACTTTCTGATTTTTTTCTTTTTTTGTTTTATTTAGTTCCTAATCCCCCCGCCCCACCCACCTAGTGATTCTCAAAGCGTAACCCCCTCTCAGTCCCCTATGTTGGTTTGGACCAGCCAGCGTAATTGTTTGGAAGCCGGCTTCTGTCATTTGCATGTAGCAAGCAGCCACTTTTCCAGTTTCAGTGGTTTGACCTTGTTGTACCTGCCAGCCAGAAATGAGATCATCAGAAGAGTAGACGAGAAGCTGACATCTCTCCTCCACCTACCCGTGGCTTTAAGTGATGGTTGTCATAGCAATCATTATGCCACAGAACAGACTCAGTGGGTGAAGGATGGCTTTGAATGCCGCAGCCTCGGGTCACAACCTGGTTATGACAGAACAGATAGACCTACGGAGGTTGGCTCCAGACTGTAAAGTAAACAGCTGCATACGCTGCTTGTTAGGGCTATAAATTCTATATTCCTATTTGAACAGTTATGGCAGTATTCCCTTTTTTATAGCATGAAAATGGGAAGGCAGGTATTGGTCTAACTGAGAGGAGAGGGGCAGCATGGTACAAACAGCGCCTCCCATTCCCATCAGCCGCCCTGGCTAGCATTTAACATGGAGATTGGAAATGGAAAAAGCCCCTCAAGCCCCCCCGCCATCCCACTGTCATTCTCCCTGGACCTGCATGTAAATGAGATAGCAGTGAGCATTTCCTGCTGTGTCACAATAATTCCTCTTCTTTTTCTTTTTGCTCACTCCTTTCTTTTTTTAAGTGATGGCACTGGAAGCGCTTCCTTCCTTCACCAAGACCAATCACTAATAGTGACCCAGTCCTCACTAACGATAGACAAAATCCCAGGTTTGAGTTTCTTCAACGTCCAACAACCCTCCTTTTTGTCCTCCTTGCTCCTATTCCCACTTTCTCTCTTGCTGTATTTATTTGTTGTTAATGTTGCATTATAAACCTGCCGAATTATCTCCCAAGTCTGTCCTCACCTCCCACTGGACCTTGATTGTGTGACCGCTGTAAGGCCGAGCATCCCTCCTTACCAGTAGGATGATTTACAAACAATACATGGACACTGTCCGCGGCAACCTTCCACCCTCCTACTGTCTCTCACTTCTTTCTTGAACAGCTCCACAGCGGGGAGATAGTCTGTTCGTTTCACACTCATTCTAAAGAATGCACCCCGTCTTCTGCCGGACGTTGGAGCAACATCCACATCTCCTTCAACAATGGACGCTTTGTTGGCCAGCGGGAAAATTTGACAAACTCACTTTTTTTTTTTTTTATATTGACATGCCTTATACAATAATGCAGTTTGAAACCACATAAAATTCATAGAATGAATTTGTGTAATATAGACATAGGACGATATGAGATTCTCACAGTATAACTTTCCACAGAATCATGGTATAGGAAATGTGTAACTCTACAAGCTTTTATTTAAACCCAACAAGCCTTATTTGTTCTTAATGCTCAGTTCCGATTTATTTATTTTTTTTTGTGTGTATTTTTTTGACATGGTCGTTCGTGCCACTCAGTTGCACTCAGAATTCTGTGTAAACGGTTTATGATCCCAAAGCAACCCGCATGAGAAGAAGAACGTAGATATCACACAGCAGCGCATTGTTTATAGAAGTAATAATAGGCAAAGCAGTCTATAGATCACTTTTATTCAGTGACACTATTGTCACAAGATCATGACAACACAAAGACTACAACTAATGACAACTAATAGCAATGGCTTTTGTGGAGCATTAACTGCAATTTCTGTAGAGAAGTTTGTTTTGGATGTGTAGTCGGAACCAAGAGTGGTGTGATTGTGATCTGATGCGCTTCACCGACACAGACTTCTTTCATAAGTTCATAATCATAGTTTTCAGGCATTGTTTACTTCCTGATTTACTGAATCTGGCTTTTTCTGTTGCAAAACTATGATGCATGTCTCACATCAATGACATAAAAGCCGGATAAAATGCATTATGACTGTTCAGACTGCCGGCAATTTGAAAACAATCAGATACGAATCCAATTTAGTACCAGACATGGAAGTGGCATAAATAAAAATGTTTTTGGGGGTGAAAAGATTGGAATTAGGTCATTCAGACCGTGGTGAAAATGTTGGACATAGTTTGCATATGGGTAAAATAAACCGGATTTCGCTTGCAAAGGTGAGGAAAGTTTGACAGCAGAGTTGTGACAAAAAGGGGTGGGTGGCATGAGACTGAGAACAAAATTACGTGGCTTTTGTCACGCAGCTGTGACAATGAGAACTGATTTTGGCACTTCAGCTCTGTGTTGGCTTTTTCTTTAAATTTTTACAAAATGTCTAATGACTATCTGGTCTGTCTAATATCATGTGTAAGTAGACCCTAGAAAGGAGAAAACAAGTCCTATATTTCAGTTAAACCAACCGTATTTGGGCTGGAGGGCATTCTTTCACTGTGCCCGCTCCTTGACCTGCAGAGTTAAGAAATCTAAGCTGCTTTGTGGAGAGAAGTTGCTCAATAACTTGATTGGCGGAGTGTCTTCCACAGCGGAACAACGCTGAACTCCTCAGAATAAATGGAGAACTCTTGTTGCATCTAAAGGCTTGCTGTTCAAAACGCAGTCAGGGTTTTTGTTACTGTGTTCTCCCCTGGGAGACCATCTTCGATGGATCAGGAAAGAATCACCCTCTGAATTGTTAGAATTATATTTATTCCATTCTGTGCACCACAAATCTGGAGCAAACTTTCAGAAAACTGCAAAAAGCAGAAATACTGAGTTCCTTTAAATCAAACCTAAAAACCCACCTATTTTTAGTTTCTGTTGAACCATAATCACTGGAACGTTGATCATATTTGATGTGTATTTATGATTTTGATGATGGTACTTGACAAAACTTAATGTCTGTTACTAGTTTCACAATTGGTGACTGTATGGTGGTTTTATATTTATGATGTAAATCACTTTGAACTGCCTTGTTGCTCAAATGTGTTATTCGAATAAACTGGATTGATTTATTAATTATATTTTGTGTACATTATTTAGCTATTTACACTCATATGCTGACAGTACCGCTGCGCTGTCCTTAACTTACATGGAAATGTAGCTTCAAAAATTGATTGAAAAAGCTTCAAACAACAAAGAGTGAATTTTAAAAATCTAGTTGTTTTTTTGAGGATTGTTTTCTAAGCTTTTATTGTGAATTGTGCTAGTTCTCTTGGTTTTAATAAAGACACTTGAAAAGTGAGACCAAAGGTTAGTGTGTCGACAGTCACTGCGTTCAGTCATAGTCATGTGTTCATGACACAAATTTAATCAGCATTAGATATTTTGAATATCAAGGCTGAAATTCAACTTTAATCTGGTGGACCGAGCTGATATCAACAGGCAGTGGCAGCTCAGTCGCTGGATAACCAGAAGCTTTTTTAAAAGAAAGTCTTTTAAAAATGTTATAATTATTTTAAAACATAATTTTTTATAATATCAGTTTTTCCCATTTAAATCCAGCTTAAGCCAACTGATTGAGTGTATGCACCATCCTGTGTAGAAGGGGGAAGGCTACTCTTTACATAGATGACACTCAGATGTGATGGTATTTAATTTTTTAAGTGAGATTTTTCTAAACCATACAGAGACGAGCCGATGTCTTGATGTATTGAAATATCGTAGCATATTTTACTATTTCAAATGTTTTGAAACATTAAAATATTATTCATTTCCAAAAGCATTGATTTGTGAAATTATAATTCAGTATTAGGTAATCCGTATATTTCTTTTTTAGTTTTTTTTTTTAATTTATTTTTTTTCCTGGAACAAATTTACGTTCATTGTGCTTCTGTATGGACTCAATAATCCACAGTTTGCTTCTTTAAAACACGCTAAATGACTGTAGCAGTTCAAATCAAAGAACACAGCACTGAGACAGATTTAGGCGAAATACTGCAGAATTAAACAGTTTACACAAAAACGTCAGAATTTGCATAGAAACATGAAGATAACACCCTTAAAGACCAATTTAGATTTTTCTATCTGCAAAAAAGGTAATTTGGGGTTTAGTTCATCTTTAAATTGTCAAAATAATTGAGATATTTTTGGACTTTAATAAGCCTAACAGGTCACTGGTTGGTAGTTTAATTGTTGGGATTTAAAAAGAGAGAAAAAGTGAGTGCTTAAATCTAGATTTATCTTCCTATATACAAGTATGTCAATAGATTTTAAGCATGTCTGCCATTATAGAAGGAACACAGTGCAAGTGAATTACTTTTTTTCATTTTAAATGTTATTTTATTATTTTCAGTAATAGATTCTCTCATCTTTTTTATTTTGTTATTTAAGCCATCAGTACTTTTTAACTAATATTAAAAGTGACCTATCCCAGGTCTGTAGCTTGTTGAAACACTTCTAATATGACGTAATTTCGTCTTGTACAGGAATTAAAGCCAAAGATCTAATGATAAACTTTGCATTCATGTTCAGAATGCAAAGTGCAGATTCAGTAGATATATCACCTCTCTCCCCTAAAGCGGGCCAATCGATTTGATGACACATCTGATGTTATGAGAAGCTAAAAAAAGGAACGGAAAAATAAACCGCTGGTGGTGGGGTAGGGGGCTAAAGTGCACTTCATCTGCATTGAGGAATTTCAGAGGTCTCGGGTTGTCTCATTCTTTTCCAAGAACACTTCTCCTTCCTGTTTCACCTCTGGCATACGGCCCAAAGAACCCACAAACCACGGAGGCCAAGGCCGAAAATAAACTCATGGTAATTCGCGCTACATTTCAGTACGACTCGAACCAGCAGTATATATAGCGGTGCCTGAACTCTGATCCTCACTGAGAGGATCATCTCATCTCAAAGTCCAGCTACAAGATGATCTTTTGTGTCTTTGTCAAAGGCAACAATTGGATGAGATTATGGAGGTAGTTTAATGATAAAAGGAGTTTGATTGAGTTATCAAAGTATCTTTAAAGAATTGTTGATGATGCTGTGGGAAGGAAGCGACTCCAGTGGCAGTCAGTCTTGCAACAAATTTGAAGAGGTTTCTGACAGAAGACTGTTGTTTTTTTGACATTTTAACAGTCATGATGCTAACAGCTCAATATTCCGGTAGCAGAGATGGTATTCCACATTAATATGTGTTGAATGACATCAGCAGCTGTTGTCAAGCACTGCTAATCCACCTCACTTGCTTTTACTGCTCTTCTTTACTTCTCTGTCTGGCTGTATTATTAGAAAGCCAGGCAGAGAGACATTGGAGTCTGGGTATGTTCAGTGGATGGTTTGATGCTCTGCATCCATGACGCCTCCTTTTCCACTCCTCTGGAGTTTGGATTTGTAGTTCAGGTATTATTTGAGCTTTTGAGATACTTATCAGCTTTTCGTTTTTGAACTGTGTTTCATTTTTTTCTGGCTTCATATGGTCTAATGCTCTTATTTTATACTGTTTGTCAGTGCAACAGCACCACTCTTTGTATGTGGTGTATTAAAGTAGCCTATTGTTTGTATTTGTGTTTGTTGAGCTCTAAATGTATTTCAGATACAGACATATTGTCACAAAAACGACAATCAATGTCTTGGAATATGTATAAAACATGAACAAAAACACCCCAAGTAGTTTTAGAGCTACAAAGGAACTTTCTTCTAATTTTTTTTTATTTTTTTTATTTGAAGTCACAACTGCAAACCTCCAACTCCTTTTATCCAGGTTCTACCCAAAAGAATCACTCATTTATTTTGACTTCTTCCTTCAGATTTTACTGCAGAATCTGACGACTCGTTGCCTCATATTATTGTTGTTCTTTTCAATGAGCAGCCTTCTTCTCCTACCAAAGCACTCACAGATGGCCCAGTCCTTGTGCAGCAGTCCTCCCAGCTCCAATCAGATGTTCACTTTTGCACTTCTCATACGTGAATCTACCACTAGCTGTGTTGTTGTTGCTTCCTAATACGATTATCAAGTTAAAAACCAAACCAGACTTAATGACCCTTAGATACATGTCCTAAAATGTTTCAACATTTTGAAAGTACACTTACCTCTTAAATGCCTTCATGCGTTTCTCTGCTTCCACTGACAGTTAAGCATCTTGCTAATATTGAAGATATGGTATGCTGCGTTCACTGACTGTTAAAAGATTTGATTTTTATGTTTCTTGTTCCCGATCATAGCAAGTTAAGCTGAAAATTGTTCAATTGTGGTTACCAGATGGATTTTATGGGGCTTTCTGGTGTGTTTTTCTAGTTTTGGCAGAACATTTAATGCCTGACAGAAACACAGTTGTGAGAATTTAGTTTTCCTCAGGATCAACACTGTGTGAAAGTAAAACATCAATTTGATGGTTCAGGGTACCAGGAGTTCAGTTTATTTAATGGACATTTGTTTTACATTCAATTTTAAATGATTTTTTTTATTTCTTTGGAACAATTCAAAGTTCTTTTAACCCAAAAAAAGAAACCTTCTTAAGAAACTTGGCCTATTTTTTTTAGTTCATTTTATTTGCTTTATTTAATTAAAATTTCTTAATTATTTGAATTGTTGCTGTATTTTTGACTTTTTTTTGTCTTTATCAAAACAGGTCTCATTATAAATGAGATCTTGGATCTCAGTGAGACAACTTGTGTAAATAGAGGTCAAAAACGTATTGAATTGGATTTTAATTAGACTTCTTTTATTCATTTTGGCTTGTTTGTTCCTTGTAGTATCTTTTTGTCATATTTGATGTGAAAAGTTTAGTTTTCTTTTTTTCTTCCAAAGTTCATCAAGAAGCTTTAAACTGCACAATCACTAAGTTTATTAAAAGTAAATGCCCACTGTGCTTCATATCAACTTGGTTCAGTGATCTTATTCATTGCTTGGTTGTCACATTTCATTATCTTCTAGTGAAAATAACCATGAACATAAACTAGAATTATTAGGGTTTCTTGCAGTAATGGCAGTAAAACAGCAGAAGGCACATATATTTAATTTGTTCAATATGTATTTTATTGTTTGCTTTCTAGCAGAAATGGAAAGGCAGGAAGAGTTTTAAGTGGAGAAGTGATTGAGAAGTGTGCAAAAGGGATCAAGTAGGTGACAGATTATGCAAAAAAGGAAAGGGGGGCGAGCATTATCCAATGTGTCCCAATTAATGGAATTACACTCCTCCTTGGGAAGGCTGTTAGTCATTTGTTGAGAAGTGAGTCTGCCGGTGGTGCATCTCTCCCACCATATTGTCCAGCGAGCGCTTATTAAGCCAGGCCTGACCGCTGGGCATGCTCATTAGCATAGCCCGCGGCCGTGGCAAGGCCCAGTAGGGCTCAGCTGGACACTTAATTACCGCCAAAGCTTCTTCGGCACTACCTCCATGCTCTCTGCTACCCTTCCTGTGTCCTCACCCCCCTGCTCAAACACCCTTAACCCACCCATAGAGGCACAAACGTGCCCGCACACAACTGTCACCCTTGCTACCTTGGCAGAAGAGGGAGGCTAATCATTTTGGTCATGTAAATGTGATGGCTTTAGTCGGAGTATGTTGTGGCAGTCTTTTATGTTGCTTCGCTCTGCACGGCTCTGCGGTCGCTTTGCGGTCAGCAGTCTTTGAGATTTTACTGACTCGCTGACCTAGACTACCTCTCTCTGTCTCTGGGTCTCTCCCTCATTCTTATATTAGCTCATGGGCATGACTCTCCTTTTGACATCGGCGCAGTATTGATGCATCCCCTTCCAACCTTAATCGGCTAATGGCCTCTTCTTCTTGCCTGCCCAGCCAAATCAACCCCTCCCTTATTTATCCCTTTATCTCTCTCCCTTCTTTCCTTTGCTTTCTCCCCGCCGCCACCCTGTTCCTGCCTGGGGTCGCTGACGCCACTTTTCATGCCTAGCTAAGGAAGAATAGCTTAGTACACATACATGTTTATGGGTTCATTTGTCAGAACACGATGACTACTGACAGAAATTGTATTTTATGGTTTTTAACTAATTTAAACCTCTATGGTGGATTGATCTTGGGAAATATTTAATTACCAACCCAAAATATAGTTTTTCATAGCAGTATTAACTTCAGAACAATAAAGTGGATCAATGGAAACTAGATGGTAAGATATCTGATCTTACTGTAAATACTTCACTGTTTAGGTATCTTGGTGTACTTGAAATTAGTAGAAATGTATAGAAATATATAGACTCAGAAAAAAGGTAATTAACTTACAAATAACTTTTCAGAAAGCTGTAGGAGCTTAGAAAATGGGAAAATGTGCATTTTCTTATTTGTGTGTTTAGGCTGAAGATCTTAATTCAAACTGAAATCATTAAGAACAGTTTGTTCTCCATAAATGCTGAATCATCAGTTTTGACTTCTGTAAACAAATTAAGAAATTGGATTTCAATTTTGCTGATTTTTCTGTGGCACAGGCCTTCGAGTTATTTGCGAAAAATCCATCTATTTATGAATTGTTTTTGTAGAGCGTATATAAAATATTTGAAAGAAAGAAAATGCAACACAGGAAATGGGAAATAATGGGGCACAATCCTACCTAGCATGCTTTAGGCTGACATTTGCAAAAGAGCCAGTCCAGGAGCTGCTGAATTAATAGTTAAGAAAAGTTAAGAAAAGTTATGAGTTTTTAAAGGGGGATCTCAGTTATTAGTTGTTTTTAACTATTCGCAGGCAGCTGTTGTCCTTGTATTCATGAAATGAGTAACATTAAAAATAATCCTTTACAGTAATACATACACTGATATTTCAATGACCATAGCTTACCCAGAACTTACATAGAAGTCTATATATTGATTAAAAACTTGATATTCTGTATTTCTAAAAATGGTAATTACTGATGTCTAATAAGCTACTTTCCTTTTTGCTATTGGTTCATGCAACAATTTTATATTGTCAGTGTTGGAGATCAACATATCTGACTTGATTTGTGTACATCGGTTTTAAAGCCTAAGATAGCTTGTTGTTGTCACCACTGATTCCCTTCAGTCTATTTATATAGACTCAGTCTGGACTTCTTAGGTGTCCCTCTTTGTCTATAAAGTAGTGATGCTATGCATTATTTGTGGCCCAGAAAGATCATCCTTCTGCGCTGCACCAATGAATCACTCGTGTGTGAGCGATAACAGATCCCGACTGCTGAGCACCCTGCAGCTGTTTGTCTCAACATGCAAGTCATCCCCGCCATTACACCGCTAAACGGTCCCCTTTCAGTGGCAGACGCTTGCCGCCTCAGCCCGTTTCTCTGCATCTCCATCACTTGGGGTGGCGGGCGGCCGGGGTGTGTGGGTACTGTCACCACGCCAGCCACGTTCCAGAGGCAAAACGCTTGACTGCATCTCAGAAGCAATGCAATAGAGGGAGGGCATAAGCCTTAGAGTAACACTTGAGAAAAACGTTTGCTCCAGGGCTTTCCCTGCAGTTGTGGGGTTTAATACCACTGTTGAGCAAACAAATTTGTGTGAGTATCATGCATGTGGAACTTATAATGCTTAAAAATTAAGCAGAAATGCCATAAAAATACAACCAATAGGGTTAGGGTAACCTTGGAGCAGTCATTCTCAATTATTTTCATTCATGGCTCCCTAAATTTAATTATTATTGAGAAGCTGATAAGTGTAATAATTTGTCTATACAAACTACTTTATGCGTATTTTGCACAAGCATTCAAAATTAGACCTGCAACAACTTAAATTTTAATTTGCAGCTCATTTTAATGTGCTAAACTTTAAAACTATTTCAAGTCTGTGTGATTCTCAATAAAGAAAAAGTCAAAATAATATTTGATTACCAAAATGGTAATCAAAAATGCACATCACTGAGATGTGCATTTTTATACCAAACTCGGTACAATTCAAAACTTTTTAACTGTAAACATTGATTACTTGTCAGCTTCAGCAGCTTATTCCTTTTTAAAAAGACAAAACTTTTTAAAGAATTTTGTGAAAAAATTGCAACAGTATTGCTTATCTTTTAGCTTATCAGAAGACATGAAAAGTGCATATCATATTGCATTCAGAGTAAACCCGAGGGCAATGTAGGCCTTGTCATACTTGTATTTTTCTGCCAGCTACTGACATTTACTCTACTTGCCTCCATCATTTTTCTTTTTACGTTTCCATCTCTCCTCCTCCTTCTGCTCTGTAAGCTGGTGTGCTCTAGTAGGCTACTTCTTCTACTGGGTTGATTACTGTGAGCACTGCTGCCACCTAGTGATTGGATGCTTCTTTATCATTCAATCATGAACAAAGACACTAATAATAAAAAAGTCTTTCTTTTTCAAATTAGACGTAGACCAATATGTTAAGCGACCAATAACGTGCAGCAATATATCTGCTTCTATCTATTTTTTTTTTTTAGATCTTGAAGAACAATAGGCAGGATTCTAGTTGCTGTGGGTGTCAGGATTAATGGCACATTTTCAATCAGTTGAAGCTGATAAGCAATAAGTTCCTACAAAAAATGCATTGGTACAGATTTTAAAGAGTGTTACCAATATCTTATTTTTTACATCTAGCATGTTATAAGATCTACAACAAACACAAATTTGTTTCAACTGTTTCTCGGTTATAAATTAAGTTTAACAAATACTGTGGGCCAATTCGGTATTCACTGACTTTTCTGTGGAACATTACTCCAAATTATTCAGGGAAGCTTTGCCTCTTCATAAATTTTTTTTCTGAAATATTCAATAGAAAATGCAGCTTGGGAACCTGAAATACTTGTCCACAATGCTATATGACATTCTGTTGGCTAGAGTTTACAAAGAAGCCAATCCAAGAGCATCATTCATTTTCCTTGGCACTAATTGGCTCAACCCACAAGAACAGAGATGAGGAAGGCTGGAGATGTTGACTTCTTCATTGTGCATATTAATTCATATTGAGGTATATTTGATGTCAGATGGCGTCTTTAGAGAAGGTCTCAAACATTTGCAGATTTTGGCTATTTGTGGGTGTCTGTGGTCCCTTACCGCTGCGAATACCAGAAATCGATTAGCATCAGAAAATTAAGTTGCTACATTATCCCCATTTTTACTTCAAAGCATATGTCATATTTCTATTTAATTTAAAATAAAAGGCACTTAAGATCCTCCTGGTGTTGAATGTACTGACCATAAATGTGGAAATTGTAGTTTTATTACTACTGACAGAAAATGTATTTTATGTTGTTTTGAGATGTTGTTTTCCAGATACTGGTAGGAGTGAATGAATGTGTGTATGCCGACATGGACTGAAACGTCACTCAGTGAGGAGGAAGCCAATACTCCTAAAGAAACTTAAAATGCCAGATTGCAGTTTACAAATGCACACATTGACAAAAAAACTTCATTTTTGGAGACATTTCCTCTGGTTTGATGAAACTACAGTTTACATACTGGTTTACATACACCTGTGGTGTACGTAAACCTGTGGTTTCAACTGTATCATGGGTCTGTTTAAGTAGCGGTACATAGAAATACAGTAAGGGGTTATGTTGC
Organism: Girardinus metallicus; assembly: GCA_903067095.1. Lineage (NCBI taxonomy): Eukaryota > Metazoa > Chordata > Actinopteri > Cyprinodontiformes > Poeciliidae > Girardinus > Girardinus metallicus. The sequence continues at coordinate 124,292 of CAEGAE010042711.1, forward strand.
CTTATTCTGAAAAGGAAAGGACCCTAAAACTTGTTTCAAACAGACAACAACACCCACCTCCTTAGCAAGCGAGCATCATCTTTGTTCCTGACATGGTTAACGTTGTAAAGTGATCATCCCTTTAACTGAACCTTAATCCAGATGAAAACCTTGGTTCACACCGACTGTTGCTGTTTCTGAATAAAACCAAGAACTGCTAATGAAATGTGGAATGTAGTCCAGTCGTCCTGGGCTGGGAAACCTTTTCTCTGGTGCCAGAAGTTGGTCCATGCAACACAGATGTGAAGCAGTTCTCAGAAGCACAGTGGTTATTCCCCTGAATGTTAGCTCGGTGATTCACAGAAGCTAAATCTTCAAGTATTCTTCAGTTTATGCAGTAAATGTTGTAGTTTGTAGGAAACAAAACAGCTGTTGTTTTATGGTAAAGTTCACTTGTTTTTTTTTATTTTCTGAATGCTGGTAAGAAATATGATATGCCATGTTTTCACATTTCTAATTATGGAAACAAACCTTTAAGGATTTACTCACTTCTTAAAATGCATTATTTAGAAAACAGCTTAAGAATTTGTGGTGGGTTGTATTAAAATTTTTAATCAAGTTAATTGCAGGGTCTGTAATTAATTAATCGAAATTAATCATGTCTCAATGGAAAACAATATATTGAAAAAATTAGTATATGTAATTAAAAAAGCCTTTTTTGTAGTTAAATCATTGAAGAAAGAAACATGAGCTTAAGAACAAATTGATTGTTTCTAAGCTGTTAGGTTATTGGTGGATGAGCTTTCAAGTGTTTCAGGAACACGTGTTCATTTATAACTTGCTTTTAAAAAATAATGCTTTAAATTGTACTTTAGAAAGTGGAACGCCGACATTAGCGTCATCAGCGTCTATTCTTGCTGCATAATGTTTAGCATTGAGATGCTACTTGTGGCTTGAATAGCTTCGTCGATCGGCTAACTCCTTCTTGCACAACTTGAGCACAAAAGCAGTCTTTTCCAGCATCCAGTCAGATTTTTTTGAAGCAAAAATTAACCCCCAGAGAAGTGGCTTTGTCAGGGAATATTATTAACTTGTGTGTCAGATTTTTTGGAGTACCAGAAACGCACCATAAAGGTTCCATCTTACGACTTTTGTATGTTAAAAATAAACAAAAACAAACTATTAACTGTTAAAATTTTCAATGTGTTTAAGTGCCACTCTTAATCGAAATAAAACAAAATCGATTAAATCTAAACATATTTGATTAAATAATCAAAAATATTATTTAATCGATGTTTGAATCCATGTTCTTAATCGATTCAGAACATTGAATCCTTCAGTTTAGTTTCAGTTTTACTATTTGACCGTTACATCCACTAAGTTTGTGACACAAGACCATAAAACAGTTTTCATCAAAACGAGCCAGAAGCATAACGGTTGAGATTTAAGTTGATGTTGCATATAGCTTCATTTTTTTTCTCTCCTTGCACATGAATGACTTTTAGCAGCAGTCGCGAGCACACGACTCAGCTGAAGTGCCCTTAGAGGTTGGGCTGGAGACCTCGACCCTGGAAAATGCCAGTTTGCCTACGGGGGTGGCTTGCCTGTGACACACGAAGCTACGTTAGTGAAGTTCATCGGTGCACTTTAGCACTCAGCCAGGAGTCCGGTGGTGCAGCGTCGCGTTCCGCTGTACCTAACCCCGGGATTTTAGCGTGAACTCAGGAAGGAAGAGAGTTCAGCCTTAAAGCTGAAACCTCAGGTCAGCAATCCAGCTATTTCCCTCTAACCATATTACAGCCATTAGTGACTCTTACTGCTTTTCGCATGTCACATGGAAATAGGTCAAGGCCTGGCCTGTATGACTCACTGTCTCTTTTTCTCCCTCTCTTTACTCTTGCTAACCATATTCAGGTGGTAAAATGGCTGCAAGGACCATGGGAAAGGATCAGGATCAGAGCATTTACTTATTCAGCTCATATGTTGACTGCTAATAGTGAAAGGTCAGGCAGTGTATGATCATTCCTGTCAACACAAGCTGCAATGTGTACAAAGTTGGGGAAGTGAGATCCAGTGTTTCTCCTGTAAATACAGGATATATATTGGAACTGTAAATGTGTTGGAGATGAGAAAATATGTGAAAGTGTGTGTTTGATATCTGTAGCAGTTGGAGAGCAGCGGTCATCGTGGGTTGGGATTCTGGCCACCCTTGTGGACCTCGGTGAGCTGTGCTGGCCAGATGTCAGGCAGCTCTAAAAAGAATCCCAACAGGTTGCCTGGAAACTCCTTTCCCCGTAAACAAAGAGCCAACCCACCAGGCCGCTGTAAAGTTCACCAGGGTTAGACCAGCTTTGGTGTGCAGATACACCAATGTTTGTGTTTTCAGACATTTTGGGCAAAAAAAAAAAAAAATAGTTTTTTTTTTTTGTTGCTTTAGTTTTCTCATGAATCTCTGCAAATTGCTTTCTGTTTAATGTTTGGGAGGTTGTGTACAGTAACCCAAAGTGGAAATGCCAGTTTTGACACCCCACTTCACCCGGACTAGGTGCTTTTGACTTATTCTTATGGAGGATTGTTAATATGTATCAGGAATATTCACTTTTCTTTGTTCGCCCTTGTCTGGCAAGCTGTAATGTTTTGCTTATGAATATTGATACATGAAGTGTATATTAATGACCCTTGGTGACCTTAACCCTATCCTTATTGGCTCCCTGGTGGTATCTGCAGGCTCATGAATATTAATCTGGTTCTGTAACCTCCATTACCCTAATCTTCGCTGTCTAGCCTCCCAGAAGGACCCGTTGTCATGGTAACCCCTTTACCAGGCTCTTCCTGACCAAGGGTGGGAAAAATGTGTTTAAAAAGAAAAAAACTGATAAAACTCAATTACACACAAAAAAAATCTCCAATGTGCTATCTGGAATACTTTTATACCACTAATCTGTTTGTTTTTCTAAAAGGTACAATTTTGTTTTGATTTTAATAAAAAAATCATGTTGGCAGCAGAAACCTTTACTGTATTGTATCAGCATTCAGCAGTAATTTGTGGAGTGTCATGAAAATAATGCATGGTTTTTTGATATTAAAAAAATCAGAAACGTGTGGTATGCAACCACCCTGAATTAGTAAAACCACATCTATATTTCTCAAAGGTGGTTTTGACTAATATTTTTAGATACGTTGAGTACATTTATTCAATATTAGAAATACACCAAAGATGCAAATAATTAAACTCCTCTTTATAATAGGAAAAGAAACATTTTATTGCCTAAATGCAACAACGTAGCGTTCATTTAGTGTACGCTTGACCATTTGTAGCAAAGGATGCATAGCATTTACTGAAGTAGGAGGGGAGTTTCCATGTAGTCTGCACCGTGTGTGAATACAAATGCAACGCAGCTGCGTCGTGACTGTGCGTGTCAACTGTTTGGCTTTGGGTGAAGAATGGGAGAACCTTCATTCAGATTGCATGGAGAGAGTCTGAAAAGCAAGTCTTGCTACAGATTCTCAATTGGTTTTAGTCTGAACTTGAATTAGGCCATCCTAATTTATTATTATACTTTGGTATAAAACATTGCATTCATATTTCATTATTGTCCTGATAGAAGTTGTGCCTTTTGGCTTGGATTTAATTCCATCCATCTGCATGTCAACTATGACCAGATTCCCTGTCTCTGCTGATGACAAGCATCTCTACAACATAATAATGCAATCTCCATCTTTAGGGCTGAGCAATAATTTGATCTTTATTGATTTTATCAATTTATCGAAAATCTAGATTTTTTTTTTTCCACCAACGCATCCCTTAGGTTTTCATAGTTCAGAGTGATGTGAGTGCTTGTTTGACAAGTGCTTGTTTGAATTCAGGTAAATTCTACAACAGAATATTAGGGCCCGGCTTCAAGAGAATAAACCCATAACATTACAAGAAATAAGAATACAGTCGAAATAAGATGAAGTAGAAGTAACATGAGGACAACGTTAGAATATTAGCAGAATAAAGTCATAATATTATGAGAGTGATGGGATTAACTTGATCAGAACTCGCACAAAAACTAGCAAAACATTAAAATGAGGAATACTGTGAAGTTATCTTTTGGTATTGCTTTTACAGATGAGGAAATACTACACATCAGCATCAAATTATTATCAGTAGCGACTTTTTTCTCATTAAAACAACTTTTTTCTTGTAATTTTAGGATGGGACATGATTTTAGAAAAGAGAGAAATGATAGATTAAAATCGGATCTTGCATGAAAAAGACATTTTAAGCCACATCACCCAACCCAATTAATAATAATAATAATAATAATACATTTCATTTTACTTCATTTTCTAAGCACTCAACGACGCTTATCATGTAAATTATTTTTCCAACAAACTGCTTGTTACATCTGGTGAAGTGGTTTTATTTTACGTCTTTTTGCAGATGTGGATGGCGATGAAGAAGAGGGCCCCAATGATGGTGCGGTGGAAGAGGAAGGCTGGTTTGGGAATGCCTCCGACACGCGCTCCGACTCGTCATCGTTTGGCGACACGCAGGACGAGCTCCTGCTGCACAGAGGCTCCTCTCCTGAGGAGCAGTCCGGGATCGGCGGCGGCTCCGTGGATCATGACACCTGTGGAGGCGAGAGCTCACTGGGTTGCCCAACACCCGTCCGTTGTGCCTCTTTGGAACTTCTTGGCCTGGATGGAAGTACATTCTCGGCCCAGGACACTCTTTCCTCTGTTGTGTCATCGCTATACGGCGAGGCAGCATCTCGAGCCCTGGGGAAACCACTCAGCAGCAACCTGCGGCGCCTCCTAGAGGCAGGCTCACTTAAACTTGATGGTGGAGAGGTCCTGAGTCGGTCATCTAGGGGAAATGCTGGTGGAGAGTCCCCTCCAATTGCCCTAGCTCCACCTTTGACCCTTTCTCCATCTTCCCACCATGCCCAGCAGTTAAGTGCTCTTGCTCGAAAACTGGCCAACAACAACAGCGGCTCAGCCTCACCAGCCTCCTTGGCACCCTCAGTCACCAACATAAAGCAAGAGCCCCTCGACCCCTTTAACTCTGTCACCCCTACCAACGGAAGCGGCTTTGTGTGGGCAGGCGTGGCCGACAAATGGCCGCCGGCCTCCTGCTCTACGCCTTGCAGCTCCAGCTTGTCCCCAGATTCTGCAATCCAGAAGTTAAAAGCGGCAGCTAACGCCGTGCTTCAAGACAAGAATGCCGTTGCTTCCTCCTCGACGACCTCTTCCTCATCCACCTCCGCCTCATCCGCAGTGCCCGCGCTGGGTGGTGGCGGTCGAGGAGATGATGTGGTACGCTTTGATGCCTTCAACTCTCCATTCAGCCCGCAGTCGGCGAGCTCCACCCTCGCCGCTCTTTCCAAGAAAGTGAGCGAGAGGACCCAAGGCTCATCGGCAGCCAGCACCATGTCGGACCACCAGACCTCAGCAAGCTCCTTTCTCTCGCTCGTGTCAATTACCACCTCCTCTGCTGCCTTGCTCAAAGAGGTGGCAGCCAGAGCGGCGGGAAACCTAATGGCAGAGAAGAAGGATGGTTCCCCTTTGTCGACTGTAGGAGTCCTCCAAGAGGATGTGAAGCCCCTGCTGGACAAGAACCAGAAAGCACCGACGCCCACTACGCCAACGCAGAGCTTAGAGTTGTTGTTACCGTCTACACCGAAGGGCAGAGGCAAACCAAACAACCAAGCAGGTAATCTGAATGTGAAATAATATTATGTACTCTATTGGTGAAAGATCTGGCAAAATATTACCATATTTTCTGGACTATGTTGCTTCAGATTATAAATTGCATTTATTTAGAAATTGTCAAATGTGAAGGGGCCCTCGTTCACGTTGAAAGGTTCAAGTGACACGTTGTGTTCAGCTAACAAACATACAGGACCTGTTGGCTTTGACTTGGAAGTCTGCTGGCTGTTTCTGACTCACCAATGTCCATGCTGTAAATCTGGGTCAGGAACGACTCCGCTCCACCAGTATTTGGACAATCTTTGCTACCTCATTAGGTTTTCCTACTGTAGCTGGTGAAGTGGGCAGCAGAGCAGAGACACCTGCAGTAAATCCAGAATGATAGAGAGGCTGTTGTGTTCATTGAAGTAGTTTCACTAAGAAGCACGTGAGTCCCACGATTGAAGATGTAACTGTACAGATCACAAGCTTAACAGCACGTTATTTAAGCACCAAGCCCACTAGCCGTGTTAGGCACTGCAACTGAGAAGTTAGTTGTGTTACCTCTAATCATAAATCTTAGTTTTGCTACACTATTCAGTGGAAGCTAAAACCAACGCTTATGTAAGTATACTCAGTACTTCCCAGTCTATATTGCTAAAACTCTTATTGTGACGTTGAGAAGGAAGTTGTCTCTGTTTTCCTGCTGTGTTGATTTTATTAAAGAGACATCAGTCGTGCTGTTCCAAACGAAAGCCTTGTACACTTACTTAAATACTTTAAAGTATAAGTTGAACCTCATTTACAGTCCCTGTAGTCCAAGTTGAGTTAAACGGACAAACTGTACTACAATAAATCCCCCATATATCGGACTAAATGTTAATTTACCAGCTGATGGCTGCTGAACACACAACCAGAGCTGCAATAGCGTAGCTCAAAGCGTATTTATATGTTGAAATGATCGAGATCATTGATTCCCAAAATCTCTGCCTTGTGACCCACAGAATGTAAGAGGTCTTTGACCTCAACTCTTGGTTTAGCAGACAAGCATTCCTACTGAGTCAGTAAAAACAAGTGGTTCAGTGGAAACACAGTCAGCAACAGCACCCAATATATTGACCAATATGCTGTTTTTATTTATTCAAGTCTTATTTTTTTTATTGTCTATTAAACTATTTATAAAACACACATGCTTTCTCATAGCTAATTTTAGTATATGGGTTATTGTCTCAGGAGAATCTCAAGACCCTGCATTTCTATAAATGTGACCCCAACTTTGGGAATTACTGTTCCAGATAGTCTGTGCAAGAGCATAGAATAGCTATTGATAGAATCTGCCTTATAGATCGTCTCTGTTTAACAAATTTTTTACCTTCCAACCCTTCATAACCCAAAATTATTTGGGTTAAACCTTAAATCCATTACTGATTTGAATTTGACAGGAAATGATAGTCATCATTCAAATAAGTTTAGCAAAAAATTATTATTATTTTTTTTTTTCATTTTATTTTTTGCATTTTTCCTCAGTTTTTTAAAACTATTTATTTGTGGTAATGAGCTCGAAGACTTTGAGTTGGAAAGTCCCCTTTCTGTCATCCTAATCTTTAGGCCCTTCTCTGTCAGATTCAAGTCAGGACTCTGAATAATTAATGTTACATTCAGTAAGAAGAAATGTGTTTGCAACACAAATCAGCATCATTTGGTCTGAGATGCTTATGTCTGTATATTCATTGACTTAACATATTTAGAAGTGTTGTTAATGATAGATTCCATCTAATATGGACTTTACCTTCAAGACGATGACAATCTTTTTTACTCCTACTAAAACTGTCATCCGTTTCCCAGAGAAAGCACAGCTCTGAACTTCTCTGACATGTTTTCTCGTGTTTTGTCATAGTTTTGCTCTCACTTCAACGGCGCCGCAGTAGCAGTGTAGCCTCAGCTTCAACTGTCAGCTGAGCAGAGAGCACAACTGAGAGAAAACAGCCCTGGCTGGCCTTACAGTATGGGAAATGGTCTGCGGGCGCAACGGGGGGTTCCGACTGAGACCTCGCTGCCTCCCCTAAACCAGTTCGTTTGCGCTCGGATGTGCCTGCTGCCAAAAGGGGGTCGTCAGTGTGTGCTCGGCACAGCGGGGCGCCCTGGAGTCCATATCCATCTCAGCAGCCTCCTCCTGGCTGCAGCCCCCCTCTTACCAGAGCCCTCTACACTCATCAGCACAGTAGACTTAAGGCCAAACACATCATACTTTCCACTGACTGGATACAGATGCGTGCACACTTTTTTTTTTCCCCCTACCTTCTCTTCCCTTCCCCTTTCTCTCTTTCTTTCTCTGTGTGTGTGTATTGCTCATGCAGTATACTTGGCAAGCATACACTCAGATGTAGACACATAACCCAAACAATGGCGCACACAAGGATCTCGCTCGGGACTCTAAGTAGTCTTAAGGGAGAACCGAATGCTTTCAGAGAGATTGATGGGCACTTTTGAGGGATTGTGTCGCAACCCCGCCAAACCTAAAATGGCTGGATCAAATTGACTTCAGACAGATGAAGCAATCGATGTAATATTCTGTGATCTGCATGCTAAAAAGGGTGTAGGGGTGGGGTGGGGGTGGGTCTGCTCTAACCCAGGCTGCCGTCAAGGTCGAGCAGCGCTGTAAAAATGCAGGTAGTCATTTGGTCGCCAGACTGAAAAAATGTGACCTTGATTATCGACTCTCGTATCTTGTTTTACTGTCATCCCTCGCTAGTACGACTGTAAAACCGTGTTACACAGCACACCGTTTCTTCCTCCGATATGCTACGGTTCCAAACATGCTAAGGACCAAACTCTCAAACTTTCTTCCTCCTGTGTTATTTCTGCTGCAGTCACCTTAACTCTTAAGGTGACTGCTCACAACTACCTTCTTTCTCTCTTTTTTTTTTTTTTTTTTTGTGTGTTTTTGCATCCTGATTCTCTCTCGGGGAGAGGTTGGGCCGCAGATGGCGGTTTATTGTTGCAAATAGGCAGTCTCGAGGTTTTACACCTCAGGTCAATGAATGGCTGAGCGCAGTAATTTCACCAAACACTGATTACCAGATGTTTTTCAAGGAACGGCGCTGGAATACTTATGAAGCCATCCTGACAGGCCCCTTGTAGAATTTGTAATGCAATCATGCCTCTTTCTAATAAGACCAATTAAACAGTAATGGATGCCGGATATGAAGCCAACAACAATAATCGAGACACTAAAACATGCCTGAGTTTTCTCTCTCTCATTGTTCCATTTGCTTCTAGCTGGCATTTCCCTTGATGCGTCCCATCATGAGGTGTACAGACGCATTCTCCTACTTCATTACATACAGCGCCGGCCTCATTTATTGGCGCATCTGATAAAGAAATGTAAAAAATCTCTCATACGTTCACCTTTTATTGAAGCAGCAAGATCTCACACTTGAACCTTGAGAAAGACCCAACTTTTAATTGGATTAAACCTATTTAATTTGATTAGAAATAACAAAACCACCACAACTATTGGTACCCTTCTCAATTTTCTCCTACAATACTCCATGAGGTCAAACATGGAGAGGGGCCTTTGATGAACTGTTTGGAAAATCTAGATTTTTTTTTTTTCACCATTGCATAGTTCAGAGTGATGTCAGCCAGGGCTATTGTAAACGAATATTTTAATAATCGAGTAATCTATCGATTATTCTTACGATTAATTGGGTAATCGGATTAAAAAAAAGATGAAACATTGGTAAATCTAACATAACAGCAGTGTTACTATCGCATATCAATATCAGTCCAATTTTTCACATTTGAGCTTCTCTAACAGTTACTTTTCTGTAGTTTAGAAAGTTAAGAAAAGTTATACAAAAATCTGAAATTATATTCAATGTAATAATAAAGAGGTATTTTTTTATAATAGCCTGCTCACAAATAGTTAGGCTATTTGTGAGCAGGCTAAAAATATATCTATACTCCAGCTTTTCGTTTCTGTTTTCATCTTCAGTCATTTTAATAGATGAACTCTCACCTTGCAGCCATTTATAGCTTTGTGTTCGTGTTAGCGACGGGATTTGACTATGATGGCCCGTTTAGGACAAAAACTCTCACACACTACTAAAAACTCTCACACACACACACACACACAAAATATTAAAATTGCACATATATACTATTAAAATGTCACACACAATTTTTTTTCTCACACGCATACATAAAAGACTAAGATTGCACATATAAACTGATAAAATATAGACTCACCTTTTGTATGTGTGAGAAGTACTCAATGTTTGTATGTGAGAGTGATGTCACGGAAGAGGCGGGGCATCATTTGGAGATCAGATCGCGCATGCGTTGA